>PVJL010013249.1:0-33170 GCA_004026885.1 Lyroderma lyra
CCCCGGCCCCGCCCAGCACCCTGGCCCCGCCCAGCACTCCGGCCCCGCCTAGCGCGCACGGCGCAGACCCGCAGCTGTGTGGCTTCTGCAATGCTGCCGCGTCCAAATGCCACTCGACCCCCCCCCAGGTCCTAATAACGAGGGGAAAACACACGCAGACACACGCGGGTTTGGAAAGCGAGAAAACGGAGGTCGCCTCGCTGCAGTCTGAGAATTAATTTCTGGTGAGTGGGAGGTTCTATCTCGTCATTTAAAATAAAAACCTTTACGAATCACACCCTAAAAATTGTCCTAATACATGTGGATGTGTTACTGTCGTGTGTGGACACGTGTGTGGACACGTGCGTGTGCCAGAACCAAAACGAACAGCCGCACACCCGGAAAACGAAGGCAGCGAGTCAGCGTTAGAGGAAGAGGGCCTGCCATTCCGTGAGCGTTCCAGGCCAGAAGGAAAGGCGAGTCGCTCCGGGATCGGGGCCACGTTTTTAGGCTTAAAACTTAAAGATTTTGTGCCAGTCGCTGGATTCTGTTCCCGGAAAGCGCCCGCGGACGCGCGGATTGGCCGCGGGAAAGCCTGGAGGGCGGGGCGTGTGCGTGCAGCCTGCGTCCAGCAGAGGGCGGCGGCGGCCCGCCCGCACCTGAGGGAGGACCTGAAACGTCCTGCAGGGGCGTTGTGTCCACTCTCAGCGTGAACGGCTGTGCCCCCTCACCCACCGACAAGGCAGGTTCAGAGAAGGGACCCCAAAACGTCATCTTCAAGCCAAGGATCCAGTTCATGTTCCAAAATGAGGCGGAAAACGAAACTTTCTTACTCACACGTGGACCCCAATTCCAAATAGAGCGCCCTGAGGGTCCAGGCTGCCCGGCTCCGGATACTGCGGTGACCATGGGAACGTGGGAGGGGAGGTCACTCACGGGCGCCCCTCGGGAGCTCTGGGGGGGCGTCCTGGGCTGGCCCCGCAAACCTCGCCACGCCCTGCGTCCTGTGATTCTGCTGCTTGAACACGTCCGTACACTCACAACCTCCATCCTCGCCCGAGCCGGTCCTGCCGGGCACTGGCATCCACTTCCCCAGCGTGTCCCCCTCGCCGTGACGATGCGTGTGGGGACGGGGCTGCCGGCAGAAGGCGTTCCTTAGATTCCTTCCACCTGGTTTAACCCCATGGCGAGGTTGCGGCCAAGAAGTTGGGAGAAGTGATTTCCACACCTTTCAGGCTGTGCCCTGAAGGAGAACGCACCTGCCTGCCCCTCCTGCCCCTTCTGTTGGCTGGAAGGGAAGTGTGATGGCAGGAGCTGGAGTGGCCCCCTTGGACCTTGAGGATAGCCTGGGCCCCAGCGCAACAGCACTCTGCCCGTCGTCCTGGGCAGGAGAAACAGACCGAGGGGCTAGAGACAGCTCCTGCCTGTAGCTCTCTTACGCATTTACCGAAATAAATCAGGAGAAGTATTATACGACCAAATGCCACTCGCGGAGCAATGGAAGAATGCCCCGGGCGATTTGCAGTGGGCGTCACGGCGTACCGGCCCGCTGGGTGTGGAAGTAAGTCCCCACAGGTCACTCAGCCCTGCCTGCTGCCACCTCCCCAAGGTGTCACATCCCTGCACACAGGACAGCGTGTGGCCAGGGTCCCGTAGGGGGAGGAGCGGCGTACAGACAGACATCAGAGGAGCTGAGCTTTTCATGGGGGAAGTGATGATTCAGTCTTGACAGGACATGAACCACCATGTCCCCCCAGCATTGGGAGTGCTCCAGGAACAGGACTGTGACAAGAGGTGACCCCGCAGGATGAGCCGGGACACCCCGAGTACGCAAATGGGGGCGGAGTGGGCGCCGCCCGCACTGGCACTGTCCCCACAGCCTGGGGTCCCCAGAAGAGTGGGAGGTGTCTGGATTGAGTAGGGCCACCATGCGGGGGGGGGGGAAATGCCCAATGCACTGCCCGAGAACTGGGGGGAGGCCCCCCGGGCACAAAGGAGGGCCACAGACCGGCCACTGGAATCATGACAGTGAAGCCCTCAGCGGGAGTGTGCCCACGGCAGTGACAGTCCAGGTAAGACAGGTAGGGGCCGTCGGACCTGAGGCCACATGTCCCTTGTCATCATCACTCTATGGAAACGGGCTTCGGAAAAACACGAACACTAACACGGGAACGAACATTCGGAACACAACATAGCAGGAAGCTCCCTGGAAATAAATTCTCAAGGGGTTGGAATGGACTTTAATATGCAAAGTGCTCTGCCTTCAGAGAACTAGTTTTTAGGGCGGCATCGTGTTTCCCCCCAAAAAAGAAATTCCTATGTTGACGTCCTAGTTCCTCAGGATGTGACCATATGGAGATGGGGCCTTTACGGGGGTGTTAAGGTAAACCGAGTCCAGCGTGGCTGGGCTCCTCATGAGAAGAGGACATGAGGACACGCAGAGAGACAGAGATTTGGGAGCTCAGAGGGGAGACCACGTGAGGACCCGTGAAAGGCAGCCATCTGCACGTCAAGGACACAGGCCTCAGCAGAAGCCCGCAGCCCCCACCTTGACCTCGGACCTCCCTCCCCGCGTGGCGGCCCCAGCTGACGGGCACACCAGTGCGCTGCGTGCATGTCGGGTGTGCTTAGGCCAGACCCTCCGTGCGGACGGCGGCAGGGGGCCTGCAAGCTGCACACCGTAAAAGGGTTTTTTTACAAACCGTAAAAGGGTTTGCGAATACTGTGCTTTTCTGACCTGGTTTAAAAACTAGCCTGCCTGTCCTCAGAAGCCAATGGGCATGCACCTTGCACAGCAGTACTTACACGCCTCTTACTGAGGTCTGCGCTTTGCAAGGTGATACTTCAGGGCCTCAGTTTCCACCTCTGTTTTACGTGTGGCGAAATCGCATGTACCCAGAAATGATTGATTGAGACCGTCTCCCCTACTTGCAGCGGAAGCCAGGGAAGGTTGTCTCTGGTCGGCACAAGTGGACATGATTAGACGTAAGCACGCGCCCGTGTGTGTGTGATAAGTGTGTGCATGTGTACACGATTACTTTATTAACAACAGGCACAGGGGCCAACTCACCGGCCCAGGATGTGCAGCTCTGACAGCATGGATCTGAGCAGCATTTGCAAAGAGTCCGTCGGACAGACCAACAGCCGACACACCTAAGGTGCAGCCAGAGCCAACAGTGGGAGTAGATACGGGGAAATCGAAGAAAAAAATTGTCGAAGAATAATCCAGAAACATTTAACACATGCGCAAACCCCCACGTAGCGCCATGTCCCGCGGGCGTCAACGCTTGGCAACACCAAACAGTTACCGATGTGCCTGACCTGTCAGCGCCCGAGGCAGCAAGGAGAAAAGATGTCACTTAATGCAGTAAAGTACGCAGTGCATTTCAGAAACGCCTTTATTGATACGGCTGACATTTTTAATGGACTGTTGCTTAAAGAGGTAAGCTTCACTTATCTGAAGATTTAAATTGTGCAGAAGAGGCCGTGTCCCAGCTACGCCGAGAAAGCGAGACGCTTCCATGCCAGGACAGAACGGCCGCCGTGTCCGTGCATCGGTCCCAGAGAAAGCAGCGTCCGGCTCACGTCTGCTTCGCTTTGATTCCTGGAGTCAAGGGCCGACAGGTGCGAAGGCTGTGAGTTCCTCCAACACCCGTCCCCCCGGACGGAACCCTGACGCCGGAGGACAGTCCCTCCCTCACAGACAGTGTGAGTCTGCAAAGCGAAAACCACGTTTCAAACTCTCAAACCCCAAAGCCTGCGGTCTCCCTTTGAATTTCAGGCACAGACCCAGTTAAAGCTTCCGAGAACAAGACGACGTTTCCAGGAACACAGCTGTCAGCACGAACCACGTCCGTGTCTGTGCCACTCATGGCGGCACTTCCCGCACTCGTGTTTGCCGTTTCCCATACGTGGGGGTGCGTTCCCGCGTACGCTCACCTGCTTACCCACCATTTCCAAACAGGAGAACCACAAGCTCTCCACGAGCTGACGGGCGCTGCTGAACCTGGCCCTGAAGGAACCCCAGGCTGCAGGCCCGACCACGTCACAATCAGCCTTGGGATTCCGGCTCTCGGCCCTGCACAGCTGCCCACTGCACTGCGGACACGGGACCGACGTCCCTTCTGTACTCCCTCAGCCAGGTTTCCTTGTCCTGAGTCTCCTGCTTCTAACGAAACCCGTCCCCATCGAGCACGTGATGCCGCACGACCAACTCCGACTCGTCCCACTGTGACAGGGGCACTTGCCACGCCTGGGCATGCTGGGTGCGTGCTGTGGGCGTCACGACGACGGGCTTTTGGAGGACAGTCCCCAACTGGAGACGTACACCCACTGGTGGCCTGTCTTGGGCGGAGGCAGCTGTCACTGGCACTTGTCTGCCTGCTTGCACAGCCCTTCCAGCTCACCGCTGCCGTGTGACCCCGTGCTCGCCGAGCGTATCGGGGGGACCGGTCCCCCAGCCGCTTAGCAGTAGCTGCGGTAAACACGCTGTAAACGCACGGATGGACAGAATGTGTAAAATGACCTGGGGGGCGCTTGTGTTTGTTTTCTGTTTTAGTTTTTCGACCTGCATGACTTTTCGCGAGAAACTGGGGTCCAGGACTGTGTCATGACTACCTCTGAGAGAGTTCACGTTTGTACACGGTTCCCTTTCAGGCTGTTCTGGGGGCCACCAGCTCCGAGACGCCGGGGAGTCCCAGAGCGCTTCTGCTGAAGGACATTCAGGAAGCCCCACCGATGAAAGTCCGCCTGCTGCCCGCAGAGGCCCGCGGCCCACGCGGCGGGCACACGGGCGGCGGGCACACGGGCGGCGGACACACGGGCGGCGGTGGCACGGCTGCACTCCCCTACAGTTCTGCAGCACATCCGCCGGCGTGTCCGCACCTCGCCTCGGGCCGCGTCACATGGTGAAGGAAGACGGGTTGTCATTGTCCCCCGTGTCGGTGTTCTGCCTGGAGACGAAGGTTTCCGAGTACAGCCTCGAGCAGGAGAAGCTGGCGGCCTTCTGCCTCCTCCTCACACACCACAGGTCCTTCATGATCTTCAGGAAGTAGCTTCTGAACCTCTGGCCGATGAACGCATACAGCATGGGGTTGAGGCAGCAATGCAGGAAGGCCAGGACCTCCGTCAAGTTGGTGGTGTAGCCGATCAGCTTCTCGCCGTCGCAGGACCGGTCCACCCTGCCCAGGTTCGCTGCGGTCACCAGCAGCACCATGTTGTGAGGGACCTGGCAGGCCAGGAACACGAGCACCACGGCGATGACCACGCGGATGGCCCTGTGCCGCTTGGCGTTCTGGGCGTGCACCAGGGTTCTGACGATGAACAGGTAGCAGAACATCATGAACACGAGCGGGACGAAGAACCCGAACAGCAGCTGCAGCCCCAGCACCAGCAGCTTCCAGCGCACGGGCTCCGCGACCGCGACGTACAGGGGCTCGCAGACGTCGCTGCCCTGCACGCTGTACTTCTGGTTGAACGTGAAGGTGGGGCCGGAGATGAGGACGGACACCGCCCACACGGCGAGGCAGATGGCCCTGTGGTGCGCCAGCGTGCGGGCCCGCAGGCGGAAGGACTTGGTGGCCTGCACGATGGCGATGTAGCGGTCCACGCTGACGCAGGCCAGGAGCAGCATCCCGCAGTGGAAATTGACGGCATAGATGCCCTTCATGAGCTTGCACGTGACGCTGCTGAAGGTCCATGTGCCGGTGGCGTGATGGACGGCCCAGAACGGGAGAGTCAGGACGAACAGGATGTCCGCCACGGCCATGTTCAGGAGGTACACGTCAGTCATAGACTTGGCTTTCTTGTAAAAAGCAAAGGTGATCACCACCAAAGTATTGCCCAGGAGGCCGAAGACACAGATCAAGGAGTAGGCGATGGGCACGAACAGCCGGGAGAAGTCCCTGACCTCCTGCAAGCTGCACAGTAAGTAATCGCTCACCACCGTCGGGTAATCCGTGCCGTCGTAGATGCTTGAATCGTAGATGGGGGTGGAATTCACTGGTTCCTGGAAGAAGAACACAGGTACAGTTAGCAGCCACACCTGACCGAGCGTTCACTCCCAGCCAGTATGACAGACGCTCACCATGTTCATCGTGACGCGTGATCTGGGCACAGGTCGGGCCTGGTGTAGAAGGGCAGTGGACCTCAAGTCCCCGGCTCACCAGCACGGCTAACGAGACAAAGGCCAATCTGAGGAGGAAAGAAAGCAAACACACCACGGGTAAGTCAGGTGTCTCCGAGAGCCGGAGAATCCACGTGATAGCCTGCGTGCCATCTGGCCCAGAGGACACGGCACGTGTCCACAGAAATCCCCGTTCAGAGCAGGGGTCGGCCACACTCTCCGTCGAGGGCCACATGGTAAATCTTTTGGTCTCCACAGGTCACAACCAGGCAGCTTGGAGGCCGTCACAGACCCTCAGACACAGGGGCTCGGCCCGACTTGGTTGTCACGGGCTGTGACTTTGCTGATTCCTGATCCACGGCATAATCAAGGGTGTTCCCAGTGAAACCACAGATATTGACCTGCACGAAAATCTTCTTGCAAAATTCCATGTACATACATGCATGAGGCAATACTCCCCTGAGCAAAACTCACAGACGTGAAGCGAGAGCCAAAATAGTTGTCATCTGTGGTCTTAGCCTGCAAACAGTTCACAGTGACTTCAGCGATTCCCGCCCACGTGGGCACAAGGGAACCGCTGGCGGAAGGGTTTTCGGTTGGAATGTGAGGGTCATTCTCAAGACACACTGTGGCCTGGACAGGCAGGAGGAACGTGTACGTGGGTGTGTCCGATGGGCGCTCCATCTAACCACCTCGAGGCGCTGAGGCAGACACCTCAGTCCTTGGAAACCAGAGTGTGGTCCCGAAGGTCAAGGCCGGCCGGTTAGGGGAGCCTCCTGGCTCAGCCCCGCTCCAGGTCCTTGGAGAACGAGCTGACCGAAGGCGGGGGGCTGGCACAGAGCCACAGCTCCTGCAGGTCAGAGGAAGCTGCAGCTGGAAAGGAACGCTGACCTCTGGGTGTTTGGGAAACAGTGCAACCAGCCCGGCTGGTCAACTTGACCGCTGCCACCAACCTGTACTGAGCATGCGCAGTGCGGGGCGTGCCAGGGGCGGGGCGGGGGCAGCCTCAGGAGTGACAGGCGAGCACAGCCCTAACGAAGCTGGAGAGACTCTCGGATGACCCACTTCGTTCCAATAAGGCAACTACATTCCAGAACAAACCCCAAATTATTTAAAGAAATGCAACGAAATCCAGCTCTCTGTCAAGTAAAACTCACGACGTGAGGCGCCCAAACAAGAATTTCCAGTCCACAGTAGCTGGAAGTCTGTGTCTCCCCAAAGTTCCTGGCAATTGGAGGTGGGGCCTCGCCTCGCAAATGAACGTCCTGAAGGGCACTTGAGCTTGAGCTCCCGGACGCCGGCAGATAAATAAGCCCCTGGCAGTCACGGGGCGGAGGGGCGGGGGCACAGGGAACAAGGGACAGACGTGGGCAGGAGCGCAGGGTCCGGACGGCTCTGTTGGGGCTCAGCAGGAGCCGCTGGACGCTCACAGCTGCACGTCTGCTCTGCGTCACACGTATCCATGAGGCTGTTCTAGTTCCCCCTCACTCTTCCCTCTGCTGAGAGTGGCAGAGCACACCACCGATGCCCCAAACGTGCCCACTCCATGCCCCTTCGGGATGGGGGTCCGCGGTCCTGGGGCATGGACCCTGTGCACATCTGGGCGATGACGGGCCGGTGCTGCTGCGGTTGAGAATCAGTGTTCTCAGCCAGGAGATGGTGGTCACGTGTGCATGTGTGCTGGCCACGGACGGACACTGGGGATGACTCAGCCTGCCCAGACCACCGTTCTCACCATGGACAGCATGTGAACTGTTTCAAGGAAGTTGTGTTGGTGGCAGATGAAGCCACCATGACACGGAAAGGAGCGAGTGCAGGTTTTGCCCAGGCAAACTGCAGCTGTCAGCACTTTGGAGAGACGTTTTGGACACTCCGTTACGAAAACTGTGATGGCAAAGACTTCTGCACCTTCTCTAATGAACCGACAATAAAATACACCGACTTCCACTGTGGCTGCTAAGAGACGCAGGTTAGTGCGCCGCTTGTCCCTTTCCTGGTGACGCGACACGTCGGTGACTATAAAGCTGAGGAGCGGCCCACCACCCCGGGCACACTGCACACCGCCCTCGTCACCGGCATTCTGCCAGAGCTCAGTCTGCAGTCACTAAATCGCGTATCCAATACACTTAGCACAACCGACTCCTAAAATGTGATTTGCTCGTCTTTGCAACTTAAATCTCTCGAGTCGTGCTTCTCAAGTAGGTGGGTGTAGACACTTCCACAAAACCAGCGGGTATTTTGGGCACATGGGGGACAGGCTGTTCCACGCTGTCCATCGGAGAAGAGTTTGGGGACCTCTAAGAGGAAATCTAATAACTCTGCCCTGGGAGGTACGGTTTTATTCGGTCCGGTTTTGCAGTGAAGAGCCCTCTTTCTGGTATTCTGCTGCCTTGGGGCCAGTGCTGACTGCTGCCATCTCGGTGACTCGCTGTCACCACCTGCCTGAGCGTTAGCCCCTCACAGGACTCCTTCACCCTCCCAGGCCCCTGGGGTCTCAGCTGGGGCCACATGCCACCGCACCAGGTGGGACACTGGAATTTAGGGTGCCTGATGCCCGTGGAGACCCAGAGAACGGAGCCACGTATAAACTCTGAAAACCCACTCGCAGACACTGGACACCAGTGCATAAAGCATGGACTCGAGGCAGGAGGCTGAGGCACGTCCTGAGGAGCCGTAGGAGAGCCCAGGGCCGGACGTGAGCACCAGCCAGCATGTGCTTAACAGCTGTCACACTCCCAGCCTTAGTTGTCATAGTCACCGTGACACATGACCATGCAGACTGCGGCGTCGGGAGGCGTTGTGGGTGCTGTGGATCCTGATTTACTCTGGAGTGTGTGAGCAGTCAGCACGGGGAGCACGGACCAGGGGAGAGCGGAGCTGGGCGGTTTCCGAGGCGTTCAGTGAGTGCCCACGTGGTGGCACTTCGCCGGTGCGACACCCTCCCTGGGACAGGCTGCCCATTGTTTTATCAACCTTGGGGACAGAGACAGAGGCAGGCTTGGCGGGTCTGGACACGACAAGGAGCCTGAAAATGTCATTATCACACTGGATGACCAAATCAACATGCAGCCACCCGAGCAGAACCAGACGGGCCCAGCCTCAGGCGGTGAAATCTCACCGGGAGCCCGGAGGCCACGCACTCGGACTCGAACGGTCAAGGACACAGCCGGGAAGGGCACCGTTAGCAGCAGGAGGGCTGTTAAGAATTTTGAGTTCACGAACCAAGTGAATCAGTCAGTGGGTGCAGCGATGGTCTCACAAACTAACTGCCACCCAGCTGCATCATACGCCCTCACCCCAGTCAGGTGTGACCGTCGTACTTAATAGCAGACACATGTGTGACGGACGGGGACAGTGCTGGGGGTCAGGGACCCATGGCCCCGAAGATGTCCACGCCCTAACCCCTGACCCCCAGAAACACGTGATGTTACATGGCAAAAGCACTCTGCAGGTGGGACTGAGTACATTCCCTGAGGTGGCGGGGGGCGTCCAGGGAGTCCCAGGTGGGCCCAACGTGATCCCGGGTTCCTCCAAGTGGAGGCTCCACACTGAGATGGAGGGAAGACTCGGGGTGTACAGGGTCTCCGTCCACTGTTGCTGCTTTCAAGGCAGAAGGGGCCGCAAACCGCGCGGCATGCGCGGCCTCTGGGGGCTGGGATTGGCCCTCAGCCTCCATGCAGATGGGGACCTCGGTCCTACAGCCACAGAAAGCTGGATCCTGGAGCCCTGCCAGCTCCTTGACCGGGGCCGGAGAGCCCTGCACCCAGCGTCTGACCTGCAGACCGGGAGACGCTGCATCTGGGCTGCTGGCACTGCTACGCTGTTTCGGCAGCTACAGGAAGCTACGGCGGCGCGCAGCGCGTCAGCCTGTCAGGATGGACTCTGCAGGGTCAGCCCGTCAGGATGGACTCGGTGCAGGGTCAGCCCGTCAGGATGGACTCGGTGCAGGGTCAGCCCGTTAGGATGGACTCGGTGCAGGGTCAGCCCCTCAGGATGGACTCGGTGCAGGGTCAGCCCGTCAGGATGGACTCGGTGCAGGGTCAGCCCGTCAGGATGGACTCTGCAGGTTCCAGGCCGAGTCGACCAAGCGACAGCGTCCGGTGTGCAGTCTGGGAGCGCGCCCTGCACTCTGCCCTAGTCGGGTTCACGCGGGAACGTCAAGTTACCGGAAAACGACCGGCTGGGAGCAGCGGAAGTCAAGTGGCCAAGGTGACGACAGCAGGCGCTGTGACAGGGCTGGGGCTGGTCCACTTCGGAGACGAAGGCCTTGGTCAGAACGATGTCGTCAGCTACTTGCGAGGGTGGCCCCCGGGCACACATACGCCCGGTGGGTAGAGATGGCAGGAACACATCTGTCCCCACGGGTGGGATGGCTGCCCTAGGAGAGGGTTCGCTCTCTGTCGCGCTCAGCTGGGCGAGTCCCTCTGGAACGTGAGGGGGATGAGGCGGGTCAGGCCCACTGAGTCAGCACCCCGGGGTGGGGGTGGGGGGCTCTTCAGAAAGGAAAGGGTTAACAGAAGCCAGGGCACCCCTACGGCTGGGGACACCGGTGTCCTTGGAACCCGGCTGAGGCGTCTCTGGCTAGTACCTGGGAGCAGACCTCCCCTGCGTGTCTGGGCTGCAGGGGCGGTGGGGGCACTGTCCACGGGGAACCACAGGAAGTGGGCACACAGGCAGCTTCTGCCTGGGCCCGAGTGGGCCCAGCTGGGGTGCCCGAGGACAGTGTTCTCACACACACAGTGCACGGCGCTTCCTGTGAAGCTGGTACCAGAACCCACTGGGGGGGCAGCTGTGGCAGACGGCACAGGGCCCCCCCAGAACGGGGGCTTCTCCGTGTGTGGTGCGTGCCTGTGTCTTCTGAATCATTGGCAGGTGAGACCCGTGGATCCTAGGCACGTCTGCCTGCTTCGTGACCTCCGCACTCTGTCACGCGAACGCACATCTGTGCGTGGGACGGGGGCGTCAGGGGCAGTCCAGCCTCGTTGTACCAGCATCCGAACGCACGTCCCGGGTGCTCTGGGTAGAACGTGCGGAGGCGGGGGTGGGCAGGGTGCTCCGGGGTCAGGTAAGCTTGGGGAGGCCACAGGGACCGCCCTCCTGAATACGGACACTGCAGTTATGAGCGATGGCTCTTCGGAGCTCTCCTCGAGGAGCCATGTCCCAGAGCCCCTCGGCCACGGCACCCTGAGAGGTTCTCTGAGGGAAAGCTGACCCAGCGCACATGCTCACGAACCCATGCAGAGACGGGGGTACGTGCCAGGCACGCGCACTGCTCACCCCCCAGCTCAGCCTCCCGGTGCTGACGCTGCCGGAGGCGGCGGGCCAACGAGGGGCGGCCCCAGGGCGGTGGTCGTCGGCCCGTGGGTGCGTGCTGGTGTCCACACCGGCCTCCAAGTGTGAGTGTGCCCAGTCACCCAGAACTAGGCCGCCCAGACGTCCCATCCGGAACGGGACAGAAAACAGCGGGACGTCTGGGCAGCCTGCGGACACCTTGACTTTAGCCCAGTGAGACGAGGTGGACCAGACGGACCGAGTGAAACGGAACTGGGCCGTTTTTTTCTGTCCTGCTCAAAATGCGACGTCTGGTCCGCCGCGCGGAAAGGACACAAAACCGAGGTTGCGCAGGCCTCGAGCTAACTGCTGACCGGCTGTCTTATGACCGTGGTAAATGGCTTTCCTTCCTTCCCTACAATCCCACCCAGGGAGTTAACCCGTCCCCGGAGGCCCCCAGAACACTCAGCGGAGGCGCGTGCAGCCGCAGCGTTTACCCCGACAGAACTCGGGGTCGCAGCCCTAACCTCGGCCCCGAAGTGTACCACGAAACACCTCACGTGTGTAATCGTTCCTGCATCGCTCTGGTATAGCGACAGTCTTCGGAAACAGGCGGTTCTGTTTGTGGCACCCTGGTTCCCGTCGTGTATCTCCATTTACAAACCGTAGCCATTCTCGCCAACACTGCCAGACCCTGGACCACGCGGCGTTCCTACGTGTGACAAGGCTACGAAATGCCGACCAGCACGCACACCTCCATGACGTGAGCATTAGAGACAAGGCCGTTTAGAATGACTCCAGGGGCAGTTTTTATCTTTATCTTCGCGTGGGACACCAGTCGGACGAGCTCAGCCTCGAAGAGCGTGTCCGCGAGAACTAACTGCACGCAGCCGCGCACCGCACGCGCTGTCCCACGCGGGAGCGGGCCGAGCCTTCGTGGGCTTCGGCGCTGCGGGTGCCAAACCACATCAGCACGTCCCGAGAGGCGCACGTGCGGGCACGCAAGACGGACCGTGTGCGGGGGTGACACCAGCCTCCGCCTCTGGATTCTAACGTTTCAAGGTAACAAACACGTGAAAGAAAGTGTCATTTTAAGAAAAAATGTCACTCAGCTAGAGTAACATCTTTAACACAGTATTTAAAATGTCGGCTGACATTTTTATTCAAGGAAATAACGGGGCTTCCTAGTACCATTCTGTTAGGTGCCCTGAGCCCAAGGCAGTCCCTCAGAAACCAACAGTGGAAAGAGCACCGGCAATAGCGCCCTCAACATCAGAGCCCGCCCCGCAAGCCCCGCAAAAGATGGGGTGCTGTGCCCTCAACGTCAGAGCCCACCCCGCGAGCCCCGCAGGGGATGGGGTGCTGTGCCCTCAACGTCAGAGCCCACCCTGCGAGCCCTACAGGGGATGGGGTACTGCACTGCCCTCCCCCGCACACCTGCCCACATCCCCGGCCTCTCCCCCAGGGCCTCTACTTCGCAGAAATCATGTCTTTGGACTTGGAAGCGGGGGGTGGGGGTCCTCTAGTCACGTGCAGGTGGCCAGGGGCCGGTGTGTGTCTGCAGCAGCAAGCGTGTCAGCTGCTGTCAGTTACCTGATAAACTCTCGGGGTCAGCTCTCTGGTGGAACCAGGGTGGGGGTGACACGGGGCAGCAAAGGGACAGGAAGGTCCCAAGAGGACAGGAGGTGGCTGGGACGGCTGAGGGCGTGGCTGGCCGACCAGCTCTAGTTGTTTGTCTACTTGACCAGGGGTAGACTCTACCCGAGAAAACAAAATATAGGCAGGAAATGAATGATATTTATTGAAGCACTATTACGTCAGCAAGGAACACTGTTAAGACTTTGACGTAAACACGTTGAATTAACAAGTTTAACCGTTTGTTAAAATTAAAGCAGAAGATTTGAAGTCTGGGCTTACTTTCACAGATAGTGAGGGCCTGCAAGACGGGGAACAAGAACTAAAAAGAATGTGTGTGCGTGTTGTGTGTGTATACCGGTGCATGTTGTATGCACAGATGCGTATGTGTGCACGTGTCTGTGTGTTGTGTGTGCATGTATGCGTTTGTGTGCATGAGAGTCCACGTGTGCATACGGTGTTTGTGTGTTACATGCATGCATACATGCGTGTGTGTCTGCATGCTGAAAATGGGAGTTTGAATTGCATCCTGGGAATGGGGCTCATTCCCCCCAACCCCGTCTACTGTCTTCCACCTCACAGACCCCTCGGGCGTAGCCAACCCAGGTTACACCGGGGAGCGCTGCAGCTCATCTGGGGCTGTGTCCCCTACACTCTCTCTCACCTCGTCCCCGGGGGAGGGTCTTCCTAAAGGACAGTAACACTGCCACAAGACCCCAAATAATGCATTTACTTTATGGCTGGCTCCCGCTGTCAGGGTCTCACACCGCAACGGCCCGAGTCCAGTCGACGCGTGTCCTCTCAACACACCAGAGCCCGGGGCGCACGGTGTTGAGTCCTTTTTTAGACGCGCGCCGGCAGGGCCGAAACTCCAGGCTGGCTTCCTTCTGCTTTTGAACACGCGTGGTTAAGAACGAGGTCGGAAGGTTTTTTCCAATGATTTGTATGTGGCTTCGTGAATTTTTTTCTTTTTTCTTTTGGTTCCTTTTGAAGAGTGCTTTTATATTTTGTTTTTTATTTACAGAAATTATGTCTTCCACCGTTTCAGGAATAGCTGCCATTCAGACCGTGCCTCTTTACAGTGCTGACCTCTCCAGTGTCCATTTCCTGGTCACTGCTCTGGGGGGGTCCCCAGCAGACTCCTGGAGAGAGCACTACGTATTGCATCGCTTATGGCCACACTGTCTTCATGTCATTACGGGCTGTGCATCAGAGCTTTTCCTGTATCGCGCTGAGTCTAATGAAAATTCCCACCCCATCCATGTCCCCCATGTAGCTCTGCGCATCGGCTCTGCCTCTCCATCCCCAGGGATTCACTGCCTGCTCATCCCCCTTCACTGCACAAATCACTCATTGCATTGCCTCCAAAACATTTCTTAGCTTAGTTTTTAGCTTTTCAAACTCTTTCTGTGTACTTAGCTAAATAAAGAATTGCAGGTCCATGCCCTGCAGCTATTTAACATGAGAGGAAGTGATGCCCAAACCCCCACCCAAGCCCTGGTGAGGGGGAGTGCGAGGAACCTCACTCACCGTGAGTGCAGGGGTCAGTGAACTTCCTGCACACAGCGCTGGTACTGAACCGGCAAGCGTGCACAGGTAAGTGCGGGCACAGTCGGTACCGTAAGCGTTCCAGAATTCCCAAGAGTGAGACAGCCCCACGTCTAGCCCTGCTTAGACCTGGGCATCGAGTGAGGGAAGACGTTTGTGAGAGGAGTGAAGGAGGCTCAGCTGCACCTACCTGGCACGATGCCGGGGTCCAGAGCAGGCAGCTCGGTTACGCTCTCTGTCCGGGGGTCCTCCGGGAGCCCCAGCACCGGTGCAGTTCTGCTGACAAGGTCGGGTTTCTAATGGTCATTAAGCAGAGTGCACCGAGAGACCAGCTCGGCCAAACGCAAATCACTCAATTACCACTTCCTACTCAGCAGGAACGCCTCTTGCCCCAAAGCAGATGGTTAACTGTCTGTGTCCTGCAGGGTGTAGAGTGATCATGTGACTACTGCCTGGGACCCAGCCCAGCAGGCAGCAGAGTCACCCATGGGCCCCCAGGAGAAGAGCTCGAGCACCTGCAGTCCCTTACTTGGCGTCTCCTGACCACGGGGCACTTCCCAAGCTGACAGGAAGCGCTGTTCCCCCCGTAAGGACTCCAGGTGGTCGGTGCATTCACTGCCCACACGGAGCTGTGGTCAGTGGTGTGGCCTCGCAGCCCCGGGCCTGGAGGCACCCAAAAGTGGTGCACCCACAGGCCAGTCCCTGGCTCCCCCTGCGTCTGTGAGGTAAAGACCACGGCTGTTTGGGTCACAGAGAGCCACGGGAGCAAGTGGGTTAGGCCTCGTACGGCACTTAAAACAGTACCCAGAGTGGTTCCTAACAAACGTCAGCTGACATGCTCAGGGAGCTCGGGTTAAAACCACTATGCGTGGTGGCGCGTGTCAGCTGGACTTGCTGTGGCCATCGTTTCACAACATGCGAGGGCTGTCCGGAAAGTATCCAGCACGCACTAGGAGAAGTGGAGGCACTGACGGCTGGGTTTTGTCCGGACAGCCCCCGTATACACACATCTGGTCACCTGAAACTCACGCAAGCTTCTGTGTTCATCGCCTCTCAGCAGGAAACACAGGACCCTGAAAAGCTGGGCACGTGGTCTTTGCGAGATGGCAGGTGACGCTTCAAAGGCGTGCCCTGCCACTAGAGACAGCAACTGAGGGAAGGAACTGATGATTCTCTCAGGGGCACGTTCTTGCATGTGAGTGGTTAAAAAAGGACAAAAAAGAGAAAGAGCAGCCTGCCGGCGCTCATGGCCCCACCGTGGGCTACTGTGAATCAAGTCTCGGGAATGGCTGCAAGTTTACAGCAAACGGACCCGAGACCAGTAACGGAGAGACCGGGCTGACTCACACTGTCCCTCCCAGGGGCTGTCACCTCCTCTCCCTTCCGGAGCTGACAGCATGCACAGTGCGCCGCGCTCACACTCCTGCTGCGTCCTGACATCACTCAGGCCCGCCCCTCCCACGGACCCCCAGGCCCTGCTGCCCCCAGGCCTGAGTGAGCACCAAGAGTGGGACCGTCCCCTCGTCAGCATCTCTTGGGACTCGGCTGACCACATGGGGCCCTTTTCCCAGCCACTTCCCTCCAAAGGGTCTGCTTATCCCTGTCGGCCCTCTTCTGACCTTGTAGAGAAAAAGGCGCTGTTTGACTTTGAGATGCTTGCAGAGCACACGGTCACAGGACCCCCGATGCCAACAGTCCCTCCCCCACCCTCACAAGGCTCCTTCTGAACATGAAGCGTTTCCCACTAAGTCCCAGGTTCCTCTGCTTTGGTGTGAAGTTCCCTCAACACGCGGGGCCCTGGCCCTCCTCTGTTCGCGTGTCCCCCCTCCTGGTCCCTGAGCTGCACCTGCTGGTCACACTTGGAGAGAGATGGAACACCTCCTTTCTGTTCCTCCCAGGGCTGCCGTGCCCGCGGCCCCTCCTGCTAGTCCCCACATCCCTCGTCAATGTCCCTTCCTCCTCACCTCCACCCCCCCCAGCCCCACTGAGGCCCTGCTTCTTACTGTGGGTGAAAGCTGCTAGAAGGGCTGCTGACTAGGGGCCCTGAATTCCTAGCGGACAAAGGAGCTGGCCACCTGTGGAATTCGGGGGCACGGCGTGTCGATACTCTAGACCCATATTCCCCTCCGATGGGGGGACGTGGGGCCCACGGAATCTGGCGTGCTAAGAAAGGCCTCGCGTGTCACACAGGGGACGCTCAGCACAGCGCCCCGCCTGGCAGACTGGGAGGTTCACGGCCAGCGTTGGGCTGCCTTTCAGAAGCAGACGCGGGGGGGGGGGGGGGGGGGGGGGGTGCTCCCAGGAGGGACCGCCTCCCCTTGTCGGCCTTCCCTGCCCCCCGAGGGGACGTGAACCGGCAGAGACCTGGGACCTGGGCTTCGGGGGCCTGCGGCCTTTCTGTTCAGTCACCGAGGTTGCAGCTCTGCGAGCCTCTGGCCTGTGCGGTGCCTGCTGTGCCCTCTGTCCCGACAGTCCTTCTGCACTTCAAATAAAACCCAAGTTCTTGGTCATCTGGGGGAAGCACGGGCCCATCTTGTTCTTCTCTCTCGGGAGGGCCCCACAGCAGAGAGCCTCCGGGACCCCACTCTGACTGGCTTTTCCTCCAACTTAAAATGACACGGCTCACGTGCACAGTTGCGGGGGCACACGGCAGACAAGGGGCACGGCACCCAGCGACATGCTTGCGTAAGCAGCTTTCCAGTGGGAAGTGTGACAGTGGACGTGGGGCGCTGCTTCAGAGCCGAGTCCAGTGACAGTCTGGTAAACTGACGTCACCGCCACGAGGAGTCGCGTTCGAGTTCGCAGCGAGCCTCTCTGCCGCACTCCTGAGGACCGTGTGTGCAGCCCGACTCTGCGGGGACCACGCATCCCAACTGCCGGGCTCACGTCCAGCTGCAGGGCCCCTCAGAACTCAGAACGAAAGGGCGCCTGTGGCTGTGCGGTCACGCCGAGCAGGAAGGGGAATCTGGAAGGAAAATAGGTACTTGGAGAAGAGTGCGTGACGATGAGCCAACAGTGCCCACAGCCACGAAGGTCGTGAGGCTACAAAGGCCGCACTCGTCTCAAGCAGCGATTGTGTAAAGGAAGCTTTCAGTCGAATGGACTTCTGCCCAGTCGATACTGCACGTTTCTCTAAAGAATGGCACAGGATTTAACATAGTTTCAACTTTGTGGATGATTCCACAAGGTGACTGACACAAGAGCAGGTGGCGGGAAGAGCTGCCACCTCCAGCCTGTACGCCCAGAGAGGTGGGCGCGGTGCACGCTGCTTCGCCTGCTCCAAGTCAGTGTCTCAGGTCCCGACCCCTCACCCTGCACTACCGACAGGGGTGCTCATGTGGGCAGCTGACTCCCTCTGCCTTTAAGGAGCTCACGGGGTGAAGCTGAGGTATAAACACGAGACTACGCGCACGCAGTGCCAGCCCTGCAAGGCCATGTGTGATCCGTGACAAAGGAAGCCACCAAGAACAGGAAGAGCGTAAAGGAAGGGGGCGCACGCCTGCCCACCGCACTGTCCCAGCAGCAGCAGGGCTGGAGCAGGGCCAGGAGCCCGGGAGGGTGGGAAGTGGGGCAGAGGGAAGCACGGACGCGGGCCAACCCCGGGAGCACAGGGAGCGGCGGGGTACAGCAGGTGTTTGGCGGTGGTGGTGACGGAGGTATGGGAGCAGGGTCACAGACGTGACCACAAGGGGCCCAGTGACAGGCGTGCCGAGTCAGGGAGGCAAGGGTGCTGAGGGCGGCACCAACGACCGGCTTCCAGGCACTGCGGTTCGTCATCCCTTGATGTTTCCCCTGCGCGGTTCCGGGAAGCTTCACAACGAGCCTAGACAGCGCGCGTCGTCAAACTGAAACTCAGTGATAAAGCAACTTCCTCTAAGTCGCCCACCTCATACCCTCAAGAGCCGAGGCCCAACGCCACGTCACCTGATCCCAAAGGCTGTGCATTTCGAGGACAAACGTGAAGAGGAAACAATGTTGAGATCGTTTGATACGTCAGGAAGGACCGGGAAGAAGCAGGAATGCAAATGATACCAAATTCCCCATCTCAACAGAAATGGGGAAATCAGGACGGGAAACGTGGTTCCAAGTTTCTGACCGATTTCTGTGTGGACAAGTTCTGAACACTGACCTGAGGGGACAGGAGGAGGTTCCACGGAAGGTACACAGCGCGTGAGGAGACTGCGGAGTCGTGGAACCAGATTCTCGATGAGCCTGGAACCCGCGTCGGCCGTGTAGCGGCCATTTTTCAAGTGAATCTCCCGCTGCCTGTCTCCTGGTTGTTAAAATAAAGATGAGAGGTGTCGAAAGGATTCCACACCTCAGGAGTCGTATCTGAGACACAAAAAGTGCATCTGTCCCACGGTGTTTGGCACATCACCACAGCTGACGATGATGATGATGATGATGACTGTGGTGGTAATAATGGTGACGGTGGTGATGATGGTGATGGTGACAATGGTGACGGTGGTGATGATGGTGACGGTGGTGATGATGGTGATGGTGACAATGGTGACGGTGGTGATGATGGTGATGGTGGTGATGATGGTGATAGTGACAATGGTGACGGTGGTGATGGTGACAATGGTGATGGTGGTGATGGTGATGATGATGGGATGTTAAAGAGGAGCTATAGCAAGAGACACAGGAGTAGCTGTGCATAGGCAGATTGTTATTGAGCTCAGAGTTGTGAACAAAAGTTCCGGGAGCCTGTACTGCAGAAGACAAATTGAATTTAGGAGAAAAGACCAAAGAGAAGTGGCCAGAAGGGTAGGTCACACTAAGTCAATACGGTACTATTGGGGCAGACAAGGGAGCACAGGGCAGAGTAGGGGGTCTGAGGACCGAGAACCGACTTTTGTACGTAACCACAAATGTCTACAGGGCTCTTTGAAGATCAACTTTCAGTCTGAATGTCCAAGGGAAAGCTTTATTAGAAGGATTTGAGACCAACTACTGAGGAAATAGAAATTTTAGAAAATTTGTTTTTTAAAAAAATTGGCAGTGATAGTCAAAGAAAGAGGACGGAGTGATGGAGAGCAATGACCACAGTGAGATTCCATTTATTTCTGCCTAGAGGGGAGCAGACAGCACTTCTGGGTCCCCATGCCACACTCCCGACCTACTCTGGTCTCCATGGCTGCTGGGCACAGACACCCTTGGACGTTCCCATGTCAGGCCCCCGAGGGCTCCAGTTTTCTGCTCAGCCCTCAGGTGCGGCCCAGAAGTATGGAGCAGTTAATTCATGGCCCTGATGGACCAATGGGGGTGGCCCTCAGCCAATACATGGTGAGTCAGCCCTGAACCTACAGGGGGATGGGGGTTAGCCCTCAACCCCCAAGGATGGGAGTCAACAACTCACAACAACAGTGACCTCCTGGCTCTTCTTCTCAGGGGGCCCTCAGGATTAGGGTGCACAGCCACACGGTCTGCCAGAACTGAAGGGGTTTCTGAAATGCGAAAGCATCAGTGCTGAAACCGGGACAGTCCTGGGGGAATCAAGGGGCTTGCTCACTCCGGGTCTAGTAGACATGATGGCATCGAGGGTTGCGTGCAGGAGCCCTCCTGCTCTGCAGTGGTGAGGGCAGAGCGGGTGCCTTATCCGAAGGTGACTGGGGTGGTGAAGGGGCCTGGAACCAGGACACTGAGAAGAGGGGGGGGCTGGCTAGACCAGGGGTTCAGTGGGAGACCCCTATAAAGATGGCTGCCTCCAACCTGTGAGGAACGCTAGCCAAAAAGAAGGAATGGCCTTATTCTCAATTGCACCAAGAGGAAAACTGGAACCAAGGACACGAAGGTCCGAGGAGGAGGTTCCAGCTCAGGGGAAGGAGAGGTTTTGAGGTGATCGGGCTGCCCAGTCGTGGACGAGATGCTTTTCTCGTTGGCAGTCCCTCTTCCCCAGATGTGCCGCGCAGCTCAGTCAAAACACGGGGGAGAGAGGCTGTCCCTTGTGTGCTGAAGGAAAGGAAGACAAGCCCAGAAGGTTCACCTGCCCCCTCCAAAATAAAGCCCTAGCAGGTGGTGGGCAGAGTGAAACCTGCTTGTGGGTGAGTTATTTGGGGGTTCTACAGAAGGCTCCAGGGCAGCTGGGGAGTCTGCGCGAACTGGGCCCCTGTGGGCTGCAGGTGCAGAATGTTCTTCGGGAGACACAGGGAGAGTTGGGAGGCTGGCCCCTCGTCTCCTCAGGTGGCCGTCAGTCGCCCACTCACACGTGATGTTCCGTGCTTGTGTCCAGCGCACGGCACAGCTACGGTCTCCAAGGAGAATTCGACTGGGCCAATATTCATTCCTTCCAGAATGCTTGGGCCCCTCCGACATGGTAGGAGGGCAGGGAGTTTTTCAAAATCTCGAGTCGGCTTCACGAAAGCCATGGTCCCTTTGCAAAATATTATTTGCGGTCCCCAAGCTACAGTTCTCACCCTGACCACAACACTCTACACGTGGCCTTATTGTTACCAAAATGTATAAGTAAAAGTGAAAAACAATGACAAAACTGTGCTCAGAATACAGCCTGAGAAGAAACACATTGAAGTGAGAAGAACCATTTTGTTTCTACATCTCCGTGCCTTCCCTACCTACGTTTAACAATGAGCTACATTGCTCACACGGTCAAACAATTTCTAAGAACAGGGAAAGGATTTGTTACAGTATCACTAATGTTTGCAGCTGAAAAAAAGACCCCTTCTAGATATTTCCTGAAAACACCTGTGGCCTGCCTGCTCCCATAATCACAACTTCTTTTTGTTGGTTTCCAGAGCCGTGAACATGCTACTTTGCTTCAAGTCAGATACAGGAAATGGTGACAAGGACACAGCCCCTGCTCCACCCGGGGAGACACGAGCTGGCTGCACTGCTGACCCAGTGAGAGCACGACCATCGATAGAACAGCTCGAAGAAGCGCGAAGACTGACTGCCCGTGGAGCAGGCTTTTCTGACGTCCTTAAAAACAGCATGAACGCTCTGGTGGGGACAGGATCCATCTCGCCAGCAGAGGCCGCGTGGGAATGACAGACAGGCCTCCTCTTCACCTCTCCTACCAAATCGGGAGACGCAGAGACACTGTGACCCAGCCAGGCTGGGCTCCAAGCCACTGGGCACCTCAGAGACCAGCAGCTAGGACCCCACAGAAGTCCGAACAGAGGATGCTGGCACCCCGTTCTAGAAGACCGTATTGGGGGGAACGGGGACACGCAAACCCTCCGAGCCTGTCTTAGGGAACCTGAAAGGGTCCAATGAACAGGACAGACCAAAGGAGACTGGCTGTTCCACTGCAGGTCCGCTTCATGACACACACGACATTGATTTTTAGATTTACTAAAATATCTGCTCATCTACCAGAAAGAAATCTGAAAACCACACATCCTTTTAGTGCTGGGGACCTCCGACGGAATGATTTTGGTGTTAGATAAACCCACGAACAAAACCTGGGGCCTCCTTCCGTGAGCCTGTCACGACATCACCCCCAGCCCCGAGGCGCTCACAGTGCGCGATGGGGGGCGCGGGGCGGGGCAGCCGAGCGAAGGGCCCCGGCCGCCCCTGATTCACTACGCTGCTCCGTGACCCAGTCTCAGGGCCTGCGTTTTCCTTCTGCCTGGTGGGGAGGACCAGGCGGTTTACAAAGGTGCTACCGGAACCAGAGAGGGTGAGGTGTATAAAGGTGACAACAGCCGCGGTGCGCTGCGAGCCGGCTCCCCCTCACATGGCTTCGCGGCGAAAGGCGGCCTGCTCATCCCAGAGGCGCGTTCCAAACGCAGGTCGCACGGCCACAGCAGGCGCCCCTGTTCCCCGACGCAGTCCGTGCCCGGGAGGGGCTGCGCACGAGTCACCCCTCCCGGGGGAAACGCAGGCTCTGGCTGGCCTGGAGGGAGGCCCGAGTCCCCGCTCAGGACGCCACACTGGCAGGAGCTACCTCGAAGGACCTCCAAGTTCTCCGTTCCACCCCAGAAGGCAGCGGGGTGGGGAGGGCGGGTCCACAGGGGTCCTGACGAGGCCGAACTCCGTCCAGAGAGAGAGGCGCTGACCCGGAAATGCCGCAGGCGACTCCCCCAGCTCCAGGGGAGCCGGACCCCCGGCCACTGGCCGCCCTACCCGGCCTCTGACTCCGGCCCTCTGAGCGGCTCCCCAGCCCGGGCCCCGCCCCCAGCGCCTGCGGCCCCGTGACTCCCCCTACCCCAGCCCCGCGTCTGGGCGCCATCGGGACGTCCATCCTTCACTTCGTCCCTCACCCGTCCTCCGCAGCCTGCTCCTCCTCCACGTCGCGCTGCGTTCCTCGTTGGGGTCTCTCTTTCTCCGGATGGCAGCGCCTCGCTCTGTCCCCGCCGCAGAAAGGGTTCAAGCGTAAAAGGGGGCGTGTGTCGGGCATCGGGGCTCTCTGAGGCGGAACTCTCTTCCGGTTGGAAGCGTGCCCCTGGCCACTGTGTCCCCTGAGCTCTGACCCTGTGCTGGACGACCCAACCCGCGTCACGTACGAACCCAGCACGCGTGCGCAAGAACCCAGCTCGCGTCACGTAGGAACCTAGTCCGCGTCACGTAGGAACCCAGCACGCGTGCGCAGGAACCCAGCACGCGTGCGCAGGAACCCAGCTCACGTCACGTAGGAACCTAGTCCGCGTCACGTACGAACCCAGCACGCGTGCGCAAGAACCTAGCCCGCGCCGCGTAGGAACCCAGCACGCGTCGCATGGGAACCCAGCACGCGTGCGCAGGAACCCAGCCCGCGTCGCATGGGAACCCAGCACGCCGCGTTGCATGGGAACCCAGCACGCGTGTGCAGGAACCTAGCCCACGTCGCATAGGAACCCAGACCGTGTCGTGTAGGAACCCAGCACGCATGCGCCGGAACCCAGACCGCGTCACATGGGAACCCAGCACACATGCGCAGGAACCCAGCCCGCGTCGGGTAGGAACCTGGCATGCACGCGCAGGAACCTAGAACCATCCAAGCAACCCTGTTCTTGGGGAAACTTCTTCCCAACTAACTTGTAGCTGAGGTTGATTCTTTGCATTTTTAAATATTGCAGAATTTGGGTCTTGACTGATGAAATTCTTGCTCACATGCGTCTTCCCACTACAGTCGCCGTGCCCAGCCCTGCCCCCGCCCTCCAGGGTCCCCACCTCGGACAAGGCTTTCCCCTCTGCAGCAGGGCGCCCAGTGCCACGCACGGGTCATTCGAATGCTCGGGACTGTTCGCTGGGGCATTAAATGGCCCCGAGCTGCCCTGTCTGTACTGTGGGTTTTTCCGTCCCGTTGACGCACCTCGCTGATCCCGGTGTCTGACGCCAGCCGCTGACTTCTCACTCCTAACCTCCTGTAAGCTTGGTGCTGGGAAACCCAACAGCCCTGCTTATCAGAAACGCACCTAAAATAAGTGCCAGGACGTGGGGTGTGCACCTGAGAGCCTCCCCTGGGAAAGAAGCTCACAAGGCTTGGGGTCTGGGCTCTGCGGTGTCGATTTGCCTGCAGTCTCTCTTTCTGTTCATTTCCTCTTTCTCAGTGTGTCTGGAGGGTTGAGGTAGCAGATAGGAGACCTCCTGGTAGTGAAGGCTCAGAAGGTTCAGCCATTTCATCAGAGAAGACATAAGGCAAGGTTAAAGCAGATGCCTCTGGCACTAAAATGTTGTCACAAACATTGTAAACGGCGTAAGTGCATCAACCCACAACACAGTGAAACCGATTGACGTGCATTTATCACTTTCACTGGGAAGACGGTGCTATCACGAGCACTTCTTCCCGTGAATCACAGCATCCTGGATTCTCTTGCACGAGACCCATGAGCACACCCGCACACACGTGTGTTCCCATGTGGACTCGCACAGTCTGCTGGGCTGGCTCCAGGTGCCTCCGCGCCCTGCTGCCGTCCCATCACCCCTCCGTGTCAGCACCCTATCCTGTCCATCTGGGACTCACCCCTGCCCTGCTCTCCTCCTGAGAGCACTCCCCCACTCCCTTATCAACGCCTGTGTCCCCTTACACAGCCAGGGTTCACGCGCTGTCAGACCCGCCCAGCACCCCTGTCCCATAGCACAGCCCGGCCCTCAGCACGCAGGCTAGCTGTAGGGGAAGGAGACTGTGTTCAGAGTGGGCTGTAGAATCTGCATCTCTTCTCTGTCATTATGCCCCAGACACATGCTTGCTCTTACAAAGGTGGCTGTGATTCATTAGGTTCTTTGCAAATGTTCCTTCCATTTTCTAACCCTGCTAGTCACCATGCCTCAGGCCATGGGAGTCTTGAAGACCCCATTTAACATCTGTGAGATAGAAAAGAGCACAGATTCCGGAATCAGAAAATTCTGGGCTCGGGCCTCTCCACTGCCATGCACTGGTGGGCTGCCTTGGTCTCTCTAATGCTTCAGCCACTGCTGCCTGGCGGGGGTCAGAGTTACACAAAACAGTGCACATGGCGTCTCCAGGACAGTGCATAGTGCCAAACAGACACAACAGGAGTTGGGGTCTCTCCTCTCTCCCCGTGGCACCACTAAAGCCATCTAACTATTAACGGCTGAACAGGCAGTCAGCATCTGACTTGAGGGCACACGCTTTGCAAGACTCTCTCACCCTCAAACCATGAAGCAGTTATTGAGACAACAGAGATTCGAGAGTTTCTGAATGCCAAGAGAAAACAAAAACTTACCAACAAAAGTCACTTTCTGCCCCACAAATGAGCAGACACCAGGTTTTTCTCTTGAACATCAGATTCCTTAAGCCTTCAGATTTGTCTTCAGAAACGCAGTGGTCTTCCTGACCTGCACCATGTGGACACTGTGTGCCTGAAGTGCCGTTGCCCCGGGAACACCCTGCATGCAGTGCTCAGCTCGGTCCCCAAGCGTGCGCTCCCTCGCCCTCACCCCCACACTGGGCGCTGTGGTCACCCACCTCACCACACAGCCTCTTCTTCCAGCACATGCTTCAGATCATATAAAGGTGACGGATTGGGTGGGGGAGGGAGGCGAGTTTATGTAACTAGGTCACTGAATTTCAATTTCAGATACAGAATTTTTTTTTGTTGTTTCAGAATTATTAGTCTGTGGAATGTTTTTAAATTCTTCTTGGAAATTCCAAATTACTTAGAATGACCATAAAGTTCTCTGAAAAGCTCCCCGTCATACCTAACACACTTCACAGCCAACTATCCACGCTCTTATTCTTAAAAGAATATAAAGCCCGAAAAAAGACATTGTGTTGTGCTTTTATAGGTAAAGAGAAAAAGAACAGAGAATCAGCATCGTAGGCCCGTGATCCTTCCGGAGACACAGCCCCACTGGAAAGGAAGAAAGCCCCCCGTTAACCATCCTGCACAGCGCGATCGTCACACCATGGCCTGACCTGCCTGGGGGCAGCAGACACCCGACGTCCCCTTGGCCCAGAGCCACTGTTGGCATTCAGTGCGGGGATGGCCCCGCAAAGTCAGGGGACTCGGGGCTCCCTTCTCCACCGAGTCTGAAGTAAGCCCCCCTCCAGCTGCAGATGCCTTGAGGAAAGTCCCAAATTGGCCCTGGATGCACCACCCCGTCGCGTCTGCAGGGACAGGAGTGAGAACACCCACCTGGTTTCTTTTTCTTGCGATTATAAGGAGCGCGGTTCGTGTTAATGAACACCGTGCAACGCAGGAGGGGGAGGGCCGGTCCCCTTTCTCACCCATGCAGCCTGACACACAATTTGGGTGACATGTTTTACGGATGGACACGAATGAGCACATAGAGACATGGGGACATCTGCCCCCGGAGCGGAGTGTCAGGGTCGTGCGTGTCCCATGCCATCTTCACATGCACTGCCACTCAGTTGTTCCCGCCACCCCCCGCCTCCCGCCTCCCGCCTCCCACCTCCCGCGCGCCTCCCGCCGTCCCCCGCCTCCCGCCTCCCGCCTCCCCCCGCCCCCCGCCTCCCGCCTCCCGCCGCCTCCCGCCTCCCGCCGCCTCCCGCCTCCCGCCTCCCGCGTGCTGGGCGCCAGGCAAAGGGGTCACAGCCGTGAACAAAATAGACAAAACCCTCAGCCTCCTGGGATGCAGGGCTCCGCTGTGGCAGCTGGGCCACAGAGACAGCAAGTTAGAAGATCCCTAATAGTGCCCGTGACGCTAAGTGTCACACAGATCAGCCGAGCAGGTGGCCGGGTAGAAATTGCCGAGGCCGCGTTCAGCAGGATGCACAGGGAAGGTGTCACTGGCGAGGCCACACCGGGGCAGAGCCTGAGGCTGCGGGGGTGAGCGCACGCTTACCTGCAAGAGGGACGTGTCAGGATGAGGGCAGTGTCCCTGACGCTGACGCTGACACCTGCCTGTGGCAGGGGACAGCTGGTGGGGCCTTGCACTTCATCGTGACGACGTAGCCTTGTCCCCGGGTGAAGTGGGAAGCTAGGCGGGAGTGACGTCATCGGACCCCGATCTGAAGAAGATGCCCCTGGAGGCCGTGGGGAGAGTCGGGGGGGACCCAGGTAGAATGAGGCAGCGCTGCTGAGGTCGCCCCACCTGTTCCGGAGACCCAGGAAACAGAATTTGCTGACCGGGGTCGAGGGAAAGAGAGGCCCGGGAAATGACTCTGGGGCGTTTGGGGGTGCCGGGGAAGCAAGTGTGGGGGGAAAGGACATCGGGGACTCGGCGGGGACCTCGAGAAGACTGACATGCCGGTTAGACTCTCACTCTGCTCACAGGGGAAGCGCTGGGCCCGACGCGGGTAGCTAGGGGCCGTCGGCCTCTGCCCAAAGGAGTGGGCACAGGTGGACAAGAGGAGGGGTCCAGGGTCGGAGGGCGGAGACCACGCACGCAAGTGTTTCAGGAAGGGGGGGACCGGCCGCCGCGCCCCCACCGCTGGCAGAACTGGAAAAACTAGGGACCGTCGTTGCAGCATGCAAATCACTGCGCCGAGCCCCGTCTCGTGTGCTGGGTGGCGTAGGAAAAGGAAGCCGAGCCGAGAGCAGGGGAGCAACAAACATCTCAAGGAGTTTCCATGGTTCGGGGGCGGAGGGGGCGGGGAGTAGGCAGTGGCTGCAGGTGACACCAGAGTCAGAACACATCCTGTTAAGACGGGAGAAATAAGAGACATTCCACACCGGTGGGCACCACCCGGTAGGCAGGAGACGATGACAATGCCGGAGAGAAGGCCGAAGGGCCCACTGTCCACGTCTGAGCAGACCAAGGAGGCAGGGACAGTGCGGTGGGGATCTGCCGGGGGCCCCCGGAGCACGGGGCCGGGAGACGGGGTGTGCGGTGGGGAGCTGCCGGGGGCCCCCGGAGCACGGGGCCGGGAGACGGGGTGTGCGGTGGGGAGCTGCCGGGGGCCCCCGGAGCACGGGGCCGGGAGACGGGGTGTGCGGTGCAGGGTGCCTGTACAAGGGCTCCTCTGCTGGTCCCTGTGTTCCCAATGACATAAGAAACCAGGTCATCGGCCGAGAGGGAAGACGGACAAAGAGGTTTCGGAGCTGCGGCAGCAGAGGAGAAGGAGCGAGGCAGCCATCCAGGGGAGAGGCCAGGGCGTTGTGTAACCGCCAGGAAGCGGGAGGCGAGCAGCCATGAGCTCAGTGAGACCACACTCGGGTGTGCAGGGGCCGGAGCTGAGTGGCGGCAGGGTGGAATTCAACCCGAGCTGTGGTTTAGTCAACTGAGTCAGACGGTGGGGGCGGAGGGTGGAGAGTGTGGGCGACAGAAGTGGCACAGTGCCTTCTAAGCCCTGCACCCCAGAACATTCTAGAGGTGGCCCAAGGACAGGGTCATCTAGGAGAAGCGTAATGACCCCACCTCGCTTCAGACACAGGGTCTGTGCACCAAGGCGCACGCTGCGGTGAGGCCTCTGTCCTGCTCGTGTCAAGTTCAAACTCAGTGACGTCGCCCATCCAACGCTTGCTTCCTTTAAAAAAAAAACCAATGGTGGTTTGCAACACCAAAACCTTTTAAATATTATCTTACGTTTTAAGTCAGTTTTGCCCCTGCCAGTCCTCCGGGCAGTTCACGGCAGAATTTCGTTACCGTTCGTGTAGCTTAACTTACTCTTCTCATGCACCTAATGCATGCTAACGTCCTGGCATTCAGCAAGCACACCCATGCGCGGCACAGCGACGTCCTCGACAATAACCACTGCTGTGTCGGGCAGCTGACACCATAGGTTTCTGATACGTAAAAGTGCATTTGAGCACAAGCTAACCGGGATTGCTGGTGCACTCCCAGGTGCTACAGTGACTACTACACGGAATCGCGGGGTTCTTGTCTCACATGTAGGCGCAGAGACCTGGGCTGGAGTGGGGGAGACCTTCATCTGCGTGATAAAATGAGATGACTTCGGGGGCACAAATGTCTAGTATTTGATTCCAGGTTGTCCTGACTGTCCTTGTGATGCCGCCGGCACGCCAACATCCTCAGGCCTTAAGGAAAAACCCGTCCCATACGCTGGACATACAGTTAGAGGGTTTCAGAGGAAGCAGAAGAAATGGGCCTCAGAATTCGGCACCTAAAGCGAAAGCAGTGTGGCCGGGGGCCAAGAGCGACGTTAGAAACGAGGGGACATCGCAAAGCAAGGGGCGTGCCCAGGCCGTGTGTGACCTCTGGGCATTTCCCGAGACACGCGTCTTGTACCAAGGGCACGACGCCGTCGGAGCTTGGACGCCCCGCGCACGAGCCCGAGGCCGGAGGGCCACCTCGCCGTCTCTCCGTGGTCAGATCGCATGCTGGGGTCCCCACCGTCCGGGGCGGCTCCACCCCGCAAGCACCGGGCAGTGAGCACAGCCGGTCCAGGCACAGCCCCTCGGACGGGACACGGGGTCCCCACGGGGACACCTCAGCTGCTGAGAATGCTGAGCTGCTTTGAGAAGACCCACGGGGGTCCGAGGGCGGGAGGTGAGGCGTCCAGCCGCGATGGGGCCCGCGGCCTCGGCCACGCTCTGGCGTGGAGCGTCCTCCCCGCTCGGCAGGCTCCACTCCTTCGGCCTTTGGAGCGGTATGGACTGTCCTCCCCCAAACGGCCACCTCAGAGGACATCAGCTCCCAGTGGACCAGCAACAAGGCCCTCACGGGGTCCCAGCCGGAGGGCAGCTGCTGTGCACCCCACGGCCCTGCCAGAAGGCTGCTGCCCCCCATCCACACCCCTCAGGGGTACAGGGGGCCCCTGTCTGTGCTCCCTCGCGGGAAGGAGCCCGGCCCCGGGACCGGAGCTCCCAGAGACCTTACAGAGCGTCAGGGAACGAGCAGAAGCTCCAGTCCACGCGGAACCTCCACCTTCATGGCTCCTGGGCCGTGCTCGGGGGACACTCAGGGGGTCCTCAGGAGACCTCTGTGCTCAGCTCCTGGGGGGCCGCCAGGCGGCCATCTCACTGGGCAAGGCAGTCGGCAGAAGCGTGGTCAGTCGGGCCGAGCCCGAGGCCCCGCATCGGAGCTGCCCCCCGCGCCCCGCACCCTGCCCTGGGCCCCCAACTCGCGTCCCGGCCCCTCCCCAGTGGGCACATCTGCCCCCAGAAGCCACGGGCATGGCCGCCCTACCCAGACTGTCCCCACAGAGCTGTCACCTCGTAGCCTGAGGGCTACGGGACGGACGACACCACAGAAAACAATGGCACGGTCCCGTTTGCAACGGGACGTGTGGTCAGCCTGCTGACACCCTGAATGTAGCCCAGGGAGACTCGGTTGACCAGACATCCCATTGGAAATGGGGGGCCATTGTTTCCTCTAGTCCTGCTGGCCCACCTCCCAGAGCCAGTGGCCCAAGCCCTGGAGGCAGCAGCAGCCCCACCAGATGTCCGGTGGGTGTGGGGTCACTTCAGGTAGGGTCCCCCTGAGACGCACCTTCTACCCGGGCATGGCCAGAGAGAGTCCTCGGGGGATCGAGGCGGCTGCCCGCAGGGGCCTCGCTGTTGGCCCCCCTCTTCCCCGGCCGCAGTCGCTCTGCAGGACCCGGGAGAACCCGCCGCAGAGAGACCCCCAGAACTTGGGGAACCTGCACCCTCGTCCTGAGATAAACACACGCTTCCACTGGCTGGCGGACGAAGCAGCCACCCGGGGCAAAAGAAGCCAGTGCAGTCACGACCTTCGTGTATTTGGACGGAACGAAGGGGTGCCACTTCTGCCTCCTGCAGCCAGGACTCCGCCATGGGTACCCCAGCACCCCGACTCCTGATGGCACTGGGACCGAGGCATGTGGGGGCGCGGTGTGCATGGACATAACCAGGACGCACTCGGGCCCCCGCGGTCACTACCTCCTTCACATGCAGTAAGAGCTGGCCACGTGGCGATGCCACCTGCCGGCATCTGTCACTGTGCACTGCCCCGGCGTGACGGGGCCTAACGCGAGGCCTCTGCGGCGGGAATGAGGTTTCGTCCCAGCTTTCCCAGGAAACGGTGCCAATGTGAAAGGCCGTAGCCCAGCGCGGGACGGCTGGACACTTGGGCATCATTGTCCCCAGCCGCAGCCCTATTACTTGTCACCGTTAAATGTGGGAGCACCTGCCACGTCAGGGTGCCCAGGGAGGAGCTGCTGAGAGACGTTTCGCCCGTTTTGCCTGTTTCTGGGCGTGAGTCCTTCAGAACCAACACGTGGTCAAATGAAACAGGACGTTGATCAATACGACGACGGAGTAATTGATCCTAAGACACGGGGCAAGGCCCCAGGCGTCTGATGCTGAAAGGAGAAGAGGAGATGGAGACGACAAATACATCGCTCCCCCGGCCGCGTGATGCACCCACAGAACGCAGTCCTCTCACGTCTCGCGCCCCGGCAGGCTCCTGTCCCCCATCTACTTCCACGCTTCTGCTCACGGACACGCTTCTGTTTTGCTCACCGTCACCACCGTGTTTACAGCTCTACGCGGCCGGAAAAGTGAAGGAGACTCCATGTGGCGGATTTGCCCTTCGTGATCTCAGGAAGTCGGGGTGAGGATCACCGATATGCTGAAGCAGGAAGTGACCACTGCGCCCCTAGCACCGGTCCGTCCCATGTGACCCTCGACGTCCTCTGAGTTTCACCACGTGTCCCGCTAAAGCGGCTCGTGGCACATGTCCAGGCTAGAACCGCACGCGTTTACTTCTCCAAGTCTCCTTCAAACTCACACAGAGCCTCGGCCTCTCCCTGGGCTCGCGGCCTGGACATTTTAGGGAATTAGGGACTGTAGAGTGTCCCTCCGTCTGGGTTCGTGTAGTGGATCCTTAGGACTCGATTCAGGATCTGCGTCTCTGACAGAAACATCACCGAGTCCAAACTTCATTCCTCGTTTACTCCCCGGAGTCAGGCGTCTTTCTGGGACCTCGACCCTTCTTTCTGGGGTGTGTCCCTGGACGCGCGGTGTTAGCAGTGACTCGGGCCAGGAGAAGCCGTTAGCGTGCACTTTGCTCGCTCACACGCGCCGTCTCTTGCTTTATTCCCGTGCACTTCCTGAGCGGCCGTGGTTCTAAGCAAACACGCCCGGAGCGCGCTGATTACAAGCAGCGATGGGGTGGGGGTGGGTGGGGGTGCGGTGGGGGCGCCCTGCACCGCAGGCACCCTCCGCGTGGTCCCCCGCCCAACCTGGCTTCCTCTTCCCTCCATCACTCGAGGTGGCAGGCACTGAGGCCACTATCTCAGCTCTTCTGAGTCACAACTGTGTCCGTCCCGTTTGCAGGACACATCTAGGCTGGTGACAGCCTTTGCCCCCTGGATGTTGTGAGACCCTAACCACCTGCATGTTCCTTTATAGCTTTTAAACCAGCTGAAGCTGCACCTTTTTACTGGGGACAGCGTGCTTCATGGGGCTCAAGGAAGATGGCTGGGACAGGTGTCACGCATGAACCCGCAGGAGCCCAAGCTTTCTGGTTGTTTTGTCTTCGTGGCCGTGCGTGGCCCCCGAGGGGGTTGACCGGGAGGTCTCTGCCTCCTTCGGACGTGCTGTGGCAGAGGCTCCCCCTCCCCCAGGTCTCATCTCTCCTGCCACCACAGAACTTTTGACCTGGACGTGTGGGCACCCCCCAAAAAAAGTCCCTAAGTCTGCACACCAGCCTCTGTGGCATCAAGAAAGAAGCGAGGAAGCATGAAAAACAGCCCCTACGGCAGGCTGGTCATGACGCGACACCCAGAAATACCGTAAAACACGCTATTTCACCAAGTCTCCTCCGTGAGCCTCCAGGAAGTGGGGAACACTACGAGGGCCTCGTCACACAGCAGCCTCATTTCTTCACTCGGCCCGCTTTCTCGGGGTGCCACCGGCAAATGCCATGGCGAGGTATCGCAAGGTGATGCCTTGGTGCCCGTCGTGAGAGAACGGCCCCCCGCCCCGCGGTGATTACCCCACTCGTCACCTCGCGGAATTAGCTCTGCTGTGTGCCTTTGTGGGTGACAACGTGGAAGTTGTGCTGCCTTTGAATGATACCACACGAGCTGCCCACGGCAGTCACCACGGTCCGTGTGAGACCGCCGGCCCCATTCATCTTATAACTGAAAGTTTGTAATATTGAAAACAGCCTCTCCCCACTCCCCGGCCCCAGACACCCCAGCCCCAGACACCCACTTTTCTGCTCTCTGTTTCTAGGAGTTTGACCTTTTTATTTTTCCCACGTGTTCGTGTAAGTGATGTGGTATTTGCCTTTTCTGTCTGGATTATTCCACTGGGGCGTAGTGCCCCGCAGGACCGTCCATCCGCGTCTGCGCTCGGGCGTAGTGCCCCGCAGGACC
>PVJL010013250.1:10003-33244 GCA_004026885.1 Lyroderma lyra
TTTTTTTTTTTTTTTTTTTTTTTTTTTTTTTTTTTTTTTTTTTTTTTTTTTTTTTTTTTTTTTTTTTTTTTTTTTTTTTTTTTTTTTTTTTTTTTTTTTTTTTTTTTTTTTTTTTTTTTTTTTTTTTTTTTTTTTTTTTTTTGCTTTGTGGTACGTGGGTAGCTCCCTGACTGGGAATTGAACCCAGGCTGCAGCACTGACAGTGCCAGCGCCGAAGCCTTAAGCCACTACACCATCAGGGAACTCCCGAGTATTGGTTTTTTATTCTTATATACAACTCACTCTATTTCATTCTAGTTTAGTTGGCAAAATGTTAATTAATCTCAAGTATTTGTATTCCTTGATTGTTAAGTCTAAGTATTTTTGTTGGTTTGTTTGTTGTATCTTTTTATTAATAGGACACCCAGAGCTGTATTATTTCCCTGCATGGTTTACATTTGAATTCCTTTATTGTCTTTGTGTTGTTTTTAGTGATCTGTATTGAATTACATAAGAAAAGCTGAGTTCATTTGATTGCTGACTCACCAGTCTTCATTTTGTTAGAAATACATTTTTTGAACTCTTGTAGAATAATTTCAATGGGTACAGAATTTTAAGTTGGTGAATTTTTTTTGTCTCACCACTAACTATTTCACACTAGTTTCTTCCTGCTTGTATACTTTCTGAGGAAAAGTCAAATCTAATTCTTATTTTTGTTCTTCTATAGGAAAGATTTTCCCCCCTTTGGCTTTGTTCAGGATTTTTTTATTGTTACTTTTCCATAGTTTGAAAATGATATACCTGGGTATCGTATTCTATGCATTTATCTTCCCTGTTGTTCTCTGAGCTTCTTGGATGTGTGGGTTTCTGTCTGACATTAATTGGGGGGAAATTCTCATTAATTATTGTTTTAAATATTTCTTCTGTTTCTTCCTCTCTTCTCCTTCCAGTTTTCCCCTTACAAATATGTTACCCTTTTTGTAGTTATCTCAGTCCTTGGATATTCAGGGGTTCTCTCCCATCTATATTCTCTTTGCTTTTCATTTTTAAAGGTCTCTATTGAGATATCCTCAAGATCAGAGAGTCTTTCCTCAGCTGTGTCCAGTCTACAAATACATCCACCAAAGGCATTCTTCATTTCTGTTTTGGGTTTTGATCTCTAACATGTCTTTTGTATTTTTTTTCTTAGAATTTTCATGTTTCTAAGCAACATCTATTCTTAAATGCTGTCTACTTTATCCTTTGGAGCCCTTAGCATATTAATCATAAATGCTTTCCATTCATGTTCTGATAATTGCAACATTTCTGCCATATCTGAGTCTGGTTCTCATGTATGCTTTTTGTCTTCCAATTTTTTTTTTTTTTTTAGTTTATGTTGTAAATTTTTCTTGATAGCTGGCCGTAGTGTATTGGATAAAAATAACTGCTATTAAGTTCATCTTTAGTTATATGGTGGTAAGGTATGGGGGGGAGGGGAAGTGGTTTTTACAGTCATACCTCGTTTTATTGCACTTTGCTTTGTTGCACTTCACTGGTGTTGCTCTTTTTTTCTTCTTTCTTCCTTCCTTCCTTCCTTCCTTTCTTCCTTCCTTCCTTCCTTCCTTTCTTCCTTCCTTCCTTCTTTTCTTTCTTTTCTTTTCTTTCTTTCTTTCCTTTTCTTTTCTTTTCTTTTTTCTTTTCTTTTCTTTCATGAATAGAAGGGAAGACACTCCACAAGTCAAAAGATTATGACCCGCTTTATTACAATACTCACAATAGAGTGAGTATTGTAATAAAGTGGGTCATAATCTGAAACTGAATGTGAAATATCACTGAGTTATTTCAGTGATCGTGTGATTTGTTCTCAGTGTTATAGTGATCCTGTGCCTCTGGACTGTGAAGTTCACATGCAGTTCTCAGTGCCTCTCATCATCATCCCTTTTGGATGGGAAAGGATGGCTAGAGTTGGATGCAGTTGGATATTTTCTTTCTCTCACATGGAAAGCTAAAGGAAGTGGAGTTGGGTATTTACTTTTATCCAACAGGAAGGCTCGAGCCAGTTGGAACTGAGTTATTTCCCTTCCTCTAGATCCATTAAACTCTGGTAAAACTCTGTCAGGTTAGGCTCTTGTTAGTTTCTCCTGAGGCCAGGTCTTATTAGAAAGGATAGAATTATCTGGTGTATTTCAAAAAGGTTCCTTTTCCCTACCCCTGCCAGAAGCACAAGGCAATCTTTCTTCAGTATTTACTCTAAAAACCTGATAGATATGTAGGAGGTAGAACTCACAAAAGCATGGTTAGGACCCCATAACTGGGTCCTCTAGGTTTTTAACTCTTAGCGTTGTCCACTGAGTCTACAGCAGTTCATCAGTCACAGTTCAGGTTTCTCTGCCCCCACACTGGTTCCTAAAGAGGCTTCAGTTTGTGGGTGTCTGCTTCAGTAAGTTGTGATTTTCTGTATTCGCCAGTCTCTCCAGTTCTCGGGGATAGCAGTTTGCCCTATGACCTCATTTCTCTTATGGATCTAAGAGGAGTTGTGGATTTCTCAGTTTGTTCAGCTTTTTACTTGTTAGGATAACAGCAACTTTGACACTTCTCACACACTGGACCAGAAATGGCGAGTCTCAGATTTTTATTACTTGTTGATAATTTTTATTACTTTCCATGTTTTAGGTTTTCTCAGCGTTCACCTTTTCAAACCTTATAGCAGAGTATAAGGCCAGGACCAAGGAGAAGTCAACTCAGAGAGATAAGGACAGTTCTCTCAATCTCTCCCCTCCACCTACCTTCCCTCTCAGGCTCTGTCTCCTTCTCTCCTTTTCTTCTCCCTCTCTTTCCGTCCTTCCTTTACTGTCCTTCTCCCTCTGAGTCTTTCCTTTCTCTCTTCTTTATCTCATATACACACATTTAAATATCATATGTCCATGTCCTTAGGCAATTCATGATTAAGTTTATTAAGATAAAAACAACAACAGCAGCAAGAAAAATCATCTGTGAGCCTGGCACTTGTATGCTAGGCACTGGGTTTTCCCTGTACTCTATCCCAATATTCAATTTATTTTTTGTACACAGAGTCCTTTGTTTTGCACAATTGGTTTCTGAGCTATTTCCCTTCATCCAAATATCCCTTTAAACCTTAAAAATAGAAATCATGTAAGAAAAGATTTTTCCTTTTATTTTTAAATGTTTTCTTTAAATTGATAACATCAGTTAATAAATTATGCCAGTATTTTAACCTTGCATCTGAAAGTGTAAATTGGTATCAAAGTGAATCTATGATTCCAGGGCCATTACATCACTTTTTATTATCAGATTCCAAAATTAAGTAAGAGAGGAGAGAGAGATGTGAAATATTTTCTCATTTTTTCTTTTTAAAAATAATCAGTAAGTAACTGGTAATTAATGCAAATACAGTAAAATATCAGCTTTCACTTGATACATCTTATTTTTTAATTATAATATGTCATTCTCACTGTGAATCATTCAAACATAGAAGTATATTAAATAAAAGTGAAAGTTTTATTTTTCATACACCCTCACTTCCCCACTCACTGTTCCAGGGTTATCGCCGTTAACAGTTTAGTTACTAGAGTTGTAAACCTTTTGGGTTTTGCACACATGTATGTTTGTATACAAAAGAACAGGGTCTTAGTATACATATTGTTGTTCAATTTGCTTTTATTCATTCAACATTATAGAAAGGTTTTTATACTACTACATACTATTCTGCGTCATTTATTTCAGTGTCTACCTAGTACTCCATCTTATGGATGTGGCATATTTATTTAACCATTCTGTGGTTGATAAACATTTAGTCTGTTTTCAATTTTTCACCATTATAAATAATGTTACAATAAACATCCCTGTACATAAATTATTGTGGCATGTTTATTTTTACCATTTATTCTAAAAAGGCTGACAAACCCACAATCTAAAACTAGACAAACACATCACTGTCTATTTCCAAGGATAAGCTGCAGAGTTCACAGTTGGGCAGGGTCCCATAGGGGAACAAAACATACAACATGGACTTTAATAAAGTAAGCTACAGATGAATTCAAGACTCTGAAGATCAATGGATCTTAATATACTCTCAACAAGGAGAGAGCTCATTTAGATACAGGCCAGGATCCACAGTTCATGTTTATAAAGGGAGGGGATAAATAGGAGGAGAAAAATGAATGTTTCAAAGGGTAGTGCCTGAAATATCAAACACGCCAAAGGGCATCTAAGGTAAGACTCAGGAAAAAGAAAAAAACAAATACCAACTCCAACACTTTCCGAGTGCTTACAGGAAGCAAAGGTCAAAGCTCAGATAAGTTTACTGGCTCTGTAGGGGTTACACACCCTCTAAATTGCTATATGAGTAGTCATCCCTTGAAATGAGTATTAAACCACTGCAGTACAATATAACAGCAAATGCCATATGCAAAAGTAGCCTGTGTGCAGTGTCACAAGCAAGTAACACCTTGATCACTGGCAGAATACTTAATCTCCTTGTACTATCATATTTCTTTCATATGTTGGGAACCTCCCCTCAAAGTTTATTTCTCCTCACTCCATTACCATATCTCTATTTAGCATGATAGTTCAGCTACAAGTTTTGAACAATTACTATGTGCCCAGCACTATGCTAAGTACCTTTTGGGCATAATTCGCGTAACCTTCACAACAGTGCTTTGCAATCAATGCTATTATTATTCCTGTTATGTGGAGTCAAAGAGATCGCAGTGCTCATAAGTGGCAAAACCAGGTTTCAAATCCACGCAGACATGCTCTAAAGCTCATATGTCTAATCACTACAAGATATCATCTATTTTACTCTGAATGGTCAAGGAAGAAATCTTCAGATCATAGTAATAGAACCCTATTAATACATGGTAATGAAAGTGAAACTACTCCCCTTCCACTGGCTTTTGTCTTAGTTACGAGGGAACGTAATTCTCAAATTGTCAGAAACCAAACATTGTTGAAGAGACCCTAAAGTTCGAAGTAGGGGAGAATTGGCCTTCAGAATGTGTTTGATATCTTTCCAGAAGTTCTAAAAGAATACCAAATGAGGCTGTTGAATTGAATTTGGAACCTTTGAGAAATCATGGAGAAAAAATAAACATGTTAATAGGAAACAGACAAATACAGATTTGATGTTCAAAGTGAAGGTGAACATTAAAAATATACATCTAGATGTATTTAACAAACATGAGCAAGATTCCAGGACTGAATATTAAAAGCATTTCTTATTTAAAAACAAAATAAAAATCTCTATAGACAGAAATACAGATTTCAAAAGAGAAAATCTGTTTCTTCCTTTTTTTTTTTTTTGATGGACCTATCTGAATATTGCTGAAATCTCTGACTACCAAGTTGCAAAAAAGTATTTAGTAAAAGCTTTCATGAGGGAGGTATGTAAGACAGAAAAATACAAGGTCAATGACATGCAATTTGGTAAAGAGCTAATCATTTCAACCATTAAACCTAAGCCTGGTGGTTAATTGCCCAAATACATACAAGGTAAGTGTCTCCAGTAGCAAGTCATAGCAAATACAGAGGGTAACAGAATCAGAGTTTAAACAGTTTACCACAGGATATTCAGGCCTAAATCTAGAAAGATAAAATTTAATGTGGATAAATAGAAGTAAACTATGTAAGACAGTTGATTGCACCAAATAACTTTAGATAATACTTCCTAATGATATGATTTTGCATTCCTGAAAATATCTGAAAAATGTGACAAGCAAAAGAAGTTCTACTATGAAATTAATTAAGGGCTAATACTACATTGGGCATGTATAAAGCCTTAAGTAGATAGAGGACATAAAGATATTGAAACTGTTGGGCAATTTCAAGCTGTGTGATTCAGTTACCTTACTGCATCCGATGTTTTTCATTTCTTTCCTATGTTGGAAAAAGTTTTTATTACTTTTTAGCTCACTCTTCCTTTTCCTTTATTAACACAACTTTACTGAAAACCTACTGCAAGTACTGAATTCTTTCCCCACACAAAATCTCTTAACTATGACAATAGGGGCAGACTTTTTTATGTACCACCAGCATAATAGCCATTTGCCCCCTTTTCATGCTAGCAGGGCTCCAATTTGTTCAGTGGTGTCCCCTTCCCTATTCAACTCTGATAAACTCTGAAGGGTCACAGTCAATTACAGAGTTTTATCATGCTTGTCTAAGACATGCAATCCAGTTCAGGCCAATAAGAGATGTATACATTTATGCATTCATTCCACAAATATTTACTAAGCATCTAATACATAGCAGATACTTGGTGCTGGGGAAATAGCAGTGGGCAAAACAGAAATGTCTCTGCCCACGTGGGCCCCAGATTGTAATTGGAGAAGAAATAAAATTAATAGAAAACATGAAGAAATGTTAAAGGAGTTTTGGGGGAAAGTTCTTTATTTTTAATATTTTTTAAATGCTAAAGGAAGAGATTTTTTTTATCTTTCTCTGACATCGATAAATTGGATATGATTCTTGGAGCTTCAGCAACATGTGAGGAGCTAGCCACCCTGGTTAGGACAATAGTGTAGGAAGTTGGAATGAGACACCATTGAGGTGCTAAACTAATCAACCTGGCCACTATAACGCATAAACTATTTGTATTTCAGTTTTCTATTACATTATGTTATGCGTATCCTAACTGATATGGTGTGTACCAGTGTACATGTTTGTAGAAAGATTCCAGAGAAATCTACGTGATTTCTGACCATTTTTTAGTGAAAGAGATGACTAGGAATTCATCACTGTATTAGTAATAGATGACCTTAAACAAAGAAGTGAATATATGCCCCATTTTCCGTGTACAATCGCCATGGAGAAAGGAAAATACATAGAGAATGAAGGCACACAGACAACCATGAAGGGTGCATATTCTGATCTTAACCCACTAAGTTCAGAATACGCATCCTTTAGAAATATACTTCAATATAGGTTTAGATTGCTATTGCCTGTCACTGAGAGTACGAGGGCTGTCCGGAAGTGTCCAGCAAGGTAATATGAAAAACAGAAGCATTTATGCCTGGATTTTTGCTGGACAGCCCTCATATATATTTATCATCATTGAAAGATTAAGGTTATTTTGAGGCTGTCCTTATGGACTCTTTATTTCCTTACATTTTAAAAACTTTTTTATTACAATTTTCATGCACTATTATATTAGTTTCAGGTCTACAACAGTAATTAGACATTTATATAACTTATGAAGTGACCACCCTGACAAATCTAGTACTTATGTTATACCATACATAGTTATTACAATATTATTTACCTTATTTCCTATGTTATAGTTTTCCATCCCCATCACAGGTTTATAACTACCAATTTGTACCTCTTAATCCTTTCCCTTCCTTTATCCTCCCAACCTTATTTCCACATAGCAATCAAAATAGTCTCTGTATCTGTGAATTTTTTTCTCTTTTGTTTGGTTGGTTATTTTGTTCTCTATATTCCACATATAAGTGAAATCATATAATCAAATGGTATTTGACTTTCTTTGTCTGACTTATTTCATTCAGCATAACACCCTCTAGGACCACCAGTGTTGTTTTAGATGGCAAAATTTCATTATTTTTTATGGCTGAGTAATGCCCCATTGAATATATGAACCACTTCTGTATTCATTCATCTGTGGATGGACACTTTTCGCCTGTATTTTGGTTATTGTAAATAATGCTGTAATGAACATATGGATATATATGTCTTTTTGAATTAGTGTTTTGGGTTTCTTCAGATAAATACCCATAAGAGGAATTACTGGATCCATCTTAGTCTCTTGTTATAAGGTCTGTTTTGTCTGGTATGAATATTGCTACCCCAGCTTTTTTTTTTCTCATTTTCATGAAATATATTTTCCATTTCTTTACTTTCAGTTTGTATGTGTCTTTCGATCTGAAGTGAGTCTCTTATAGGTAGAATAAGGGCTTGTTTTCTAATTCATTCAGTCACCCTGTATTTTTTTTATTGGAACATATAATCCATTTACATTTGAAGTAGTTGTTGATAGATATGTAGTTATTGCCATTTTATTACTCATATTCTTTATTCTTCTTTAAAAAGTCCCTTTAATATATTTTGTAATACTGGTTTGATGGTAATGAACTCTGTTAGCTTTTTCTTGTCTGGGAAGCTCTTTATCTACTCTGTGACTCTAAATGATAGCTTTACTACGTAGAGTTATCTTGGTTGTAGGTCAGCAGTGTCCAACCTTTCAGCTTCCCTGGGCCACAAGGGAAGAAGAATTGTCTTGGGCCACACACAAAATACACTAACACACTAACACTAGCAATAGCTGATGAGCTAAAAAAAAAAAAAAAGGTCACAAAACATCTCATGATGTTTTAAAACTTTGTGTTGGTCTGCATTCAAAGTCATCCTGGGCTGCAGATTGGACATACCTGTTATAGGTCTTTGCTTTTCATCACCTTAAATATTTCATGTCAGTTCTTTCTGGCCTGCAAAGTTTCTGTTAAGAAATCAGCTGACAGTCTTATGGGAACTCCCTTGTAGATAACTAACTGCTTTCTTTTTGCTGGTTTTAACATCATCTCTTTGTCTTTAACCTTTGGCATTTTAATTATGATGTGTCTTGGTGTGGGACTCTTTGAGTTCATCTTGTTTGGGATTCTCTGCACTTCCTGAGCTTGTATATATTTTTCTTTCACCAAGTTAGGGAAGTTTTCCATCATTATTACTTGAAATGGGCTTTTAATTCCTTCCTCTGTCTCTTCTCCTTCTCATACCCCTATGATGCAAATGTTGGTATGCTTGATGCTGTCCCAGAAGCCCCTTAAACTATCCTCATTTTTTTGGCTTTTTTCCCTTCTTTTTGCGTTCTGTTTGTGTATTTTCTGCTACCTTGTCTTCCAAATCACTGATTTCATCCTCTGCTTCATCTAATCTACTGTTGATTCCCTCTGATGCATTCATTCTTCACTTCAGTTATTATGTTCTTTGTTTCTTACTGGTTCTTTTTTATTTTTCTATATCCATTTTTATGTTTCCTATCTCTTTGCTGAAGTTCTCACTGAGATCATTGAGCATCCTTAATGTCTTGAACTCTGCATCTGGTAGATTGCTTTTCTCTATTTTGTTTATAACAGTTCTTTTTTTCTGGAGCTTCGTTCTAATCTTTTATTTAGGACATATTTTTGTCTTCTAGTTTTGGCTGCCTCTCTATGTTTTTTATTATGTATTAGGAGAGCTGCTATGTCTCCCAGTCTTGGTAGACTTGTCATAGGTAATAGGTGTCCCGTAAGCCCCAGTGGCACAGTCCCCCTAGGCATCTGAGCCAGGTTATCCATGTGTGTTCCTACTGTGCATTGTGTGTGCCCTCCTGTTATAGCTAAGCCTTTATTGCTATTGGCATGACAATGTTAGGGATTGACCCCCAGGCTGATTGATTGTGAGGACTAGCCATGACTGCAGTATAAGAGCTGTTTTGCAAGGGCTGACCCTACAGAGCAGGATTTGCTTTGATGGACTCTGGTGCCCTTTTGGTGTGTCGTTTGTGAAAGGGGTTGGGTGGTGCTCTGTGTTCTTGTCATAATGATTCATCCGTAATCACTTGTTCTGTCTGTCTATATTTATCTAATTTAATCTTGAGAAGATTATTTGGAAATTCTGATTTCTGGTCTTAATAAAAATGTATTTAATTATGAGACTGTTAGCTGAGAGAAAACATTCATTTTTATGCAGCTTCAGGAATGAACAACATACCTGACAGGTATTCCCAAAAACTTGGTAAGAAGAAACTGTGATTTTTCCCTAATGTTGAGATGATAAGGCTAAGAGCAAGGATGTATGTCCTATGATTAGACAGCAAAAGTCCTTCATGGTTACAGAAAAGAAGTAACTTAGTTGATACTTAATAAACGAATGAATATTTGAGCATTTACAATTCTGCAGTGTATATTTTTGGTTTCTTTTTCACATAAAGACATAGCCCTTATCTTTCAAAAATGTGCATTCCCGTTGAGACAAGAGGTAAATCAGTCATTATCTTCCTCTATCCATCCATCCCTTCCTCTCCTCTCTCTTTCCCCTCCCTCTTTCTCTCATCCCCTTCTCTACTTCCTTCTATTCTTTTTCAGCAAGCATTGAGTGCCTTCTATGGAACAGGCATTGTATATGTTTTATACATAAGACAAATAAGACATAGTTTTTGCCCTTAAGAAGTTTATTATACTTTATTAAGAAAAAATATATATTTAAAGTTGTAGTGTATTTACATGGTAAATGTCTGATAAACAATGAGTGCTACTGAAATTCGAAGTGAGGAGAGAGAGCTATAAGCAGAATTGATGTGGAGATACTTGAAGAAAGTGGACTTTGTATTGGATTTAATAAGGTAATAAGAATCTATAAAGGAAAAAGAAGGACAGTGAAGGCCAGGGAAAATGTAAAAGTACTCATGAATAGCTTGCTTTGTCAAAGGTACATGTGTCCTATAGAAGAATCATGAGAGTTCAGTTTAGGAGGGTAGAATGGGCTCATGTAATAGAAGTCTTTGAAGGGCAGGCTAATACTTAGTCTAAAGCTGTGGGCAATGGAGAACTTATTTAAGCAAGGCAAGAAATACAGAGCAGAGCTTAAGGTTTGTCACGATGTGAGCAATGGAAAACAAAACTTGTTTCATTTACTGGGCTGCAGTGTTTGAGTTGTAATAAGGTTTCTAAAGGAGGGTAAACAATTGTAGGTCACAGCACCTGTGATGTTGTGATTTATAATAAGAAATAAACATTTGGTCATTATTCAGGTTCCTGAGTTCCTGAGTTCAGGGCTCCTAAAAGCCTTAGCATTTCCTGTGATGAGAAGGATAAAGGTGTCTTTTGTTATTGTAAGGAGATAAGCATTGGAAAGCACCCAGTGGAGCCTACTCTGAAATCAGAGGTTAGAATTTTCAGTCCCACTCCCCCGACCCACCACACCCACCCCCACCACTATCCCCTTACATTCCAAATGAAAAGGAGCCTGGAGATTGAGTTCAGTCACCGACGGCCAATGATTTACTCAACCATATACCTATATAATGAAATCTCCATAAAAATCCAAAAGGTAGGGTTTTGAGAGCTTCCACATTTAGAAGATGTGGAGGTGCTAAGAGAGTGGCCCCTTGGGAGAGGGCACTGAAGCTCCACTGACTCCTTTCCCCATACCACGCCTTACGCATCTCTTTCCTCTGATGGTTCCTGAGTTTTATCCTCTTATAATAAACCAGCAGTCTAGTAAGTAAAATGTTTCTCTGAGTCCTATGAGCTGCTCTAGCAAATTAAGCAAATCTGAGGAGGTAGGGTTCTTGGAATCTCCAAATTGTAGCTGATCTGTCAGAAGCACAGTGACAAGCTGGATTTAGGATTGGCATCTGAAGTGAATGATACAGTCTTGTAGAAATGAGCCCATAACCAGTGCAATCTGACACTGTCTCCAGAACTGAGTTAATCTTTTGGTGATGTTGGAAAACAAGAACAATAAAGTGAATACTTACACAGTTTACTGAATCTCAGATCCCATAAAAACGATGACTATTGTTAATTGTTAATGTTTGATTATAGCATGGACAAAAGTAAGAAACAATTTAAGCAACAAAATCACCAAACCCATCATTACTTCAAAAATAAATGAAGTTTTGAATTTCAAAACCATGACCAAAACGATAGTTTAAAAGTTCACACTCTATTTAACTCTTGATCACATTTAATTGTTTTAAAATATAATATTTAAATGTTAATTTTGATAATAAAAACCCTGTTAATGAATACAGCAGTCTAGAAGACCTTTTATTAATCCAGTCACATTCTACAACTATTAGAAAGCTTGGGAATGCTAATAAGAGAAGGAATGTTTTAATGAAATGAAGCATTCTAACACAAACCTACCCAAATTGTGCCTACTCAAGGGTCTCAATGTAGAAATGCTAAATATTATCAAAGTTCTCTCCAAGGCCAAAGCCCTGGGGCAAAACACACTCTTCTAAGAATTATGTCCTAAATTAGCTAGTGTTCTCCTAGATTGTTTATTAGAACTTTATAACCAGATCTTGAAATTAAAAACCATCCATATTACACACGCTGTCAATATTTTATGCATTATATGAAGAAGGAAGAACTGTTACGGTTTAAATTTCTCATTGGCTCTCTGCCTCCGAAAACACCACTTTGGAAGGTCTGACTCAGATTCTCACCTGGCAGGTAGAATACAAAATGTTCTCTTTTCACTCATGAAGACTAGCCTAAACTCATGCCAGGAAGAATCTCTCTAATGTGTGAACTTTCATTGATAATATTTTACACATAAGCCTTTGTATTACAATCATTGCTCTTTTTAAATATTTAGTGAAAATTAGAATTTACATGATTAAGCTTATTTAAAGGACTCCTTCAACTTGAAAACTGATATGGAAGTTTTCTCAGCTGCTAATGATTACATTCCCAAAGGAAAGCTAAAGATAAAAATGTAATGACACACTAATTTTTCAAAGGTGAAAAAGTATATCTATTATAGAGGTAAGAAAATTGAAATGAACATACAAAGCAATATATTGATATTCTGCCCATTTCTCCCCCCAAAGTGTATCATTATTACACCCACATGAATTAAAAGGATAATGATGCTCTTCTCTTTAAACCTTGCCACGTTGCCCCTGATGTGTTTACTCCTGGGTCAAGCAGAGCACTATGCAGCTAGAATTAACCATTATTGTAGCCATGATAAAATGCAAGTTTAAGCTTACAAAGTAATCTATTAAAAAGGATGGGAGGGGAGAGCGATTGATAGCTCTCTTCTCATCTGACCACTCCATCAGCCACAAATTGTGAATGTGTATAAGAACATATAGTGCAGTGTCCCAGCTGGTGGAATCCATTCTCCATTTCCTGTTTCTTTCAGCCTAAATATATTTATATTAGCCTATCACTAAATTCTGGATTGTGATTTCAAGCTCATTCACTATTGTTAGCACTTCGTGTGTCAGTTTTAGGCACCCCCTAAAACTGAATGTATATGTTCAAGGATAGGGGAGGCATATATTGTAGGACAAAGTGAGCCTACAATTTTTCATAGAGCCTACACTGAAGAGTTTTTCAATAACCTCTGCTTTTTAAGTAATTATGTAGTCATCTTGTATTTGTTTGTTTTTAATTAAACTTTACAACTACCAGTTGATCATAAGGGAATTTTTAGGTACTGTGAAATTAAGGGGAAGTTTCAAAAAGAAACATTTTCAGATAGAAGTTAAGAATATGGAAGGCATTTATGCATTAATAGAGAGATGAAATTTAATTCATTTTTTTTCTTGACTTGTTTTAACCTCTTTAACATTCCAAGAGATTGTCCATAAGCTCAGACAAGCATAAATCTCAGAAACCCTACCAAAAAGACTATTCAGCAATATCCATAATATTCTGGGAAATATGAACCAGGAACAACTGAAATTCCAATATAGGTATCTGCGTATTGTGTTTAATGAGGGACATTACAGACCCCTGTGCATTAGGAACATATGAGATGGCTGACAAGTGAGAGAGTAAGACCAATGGCATGATTGTGAAGCTTGGAAGAAAAGAAAGTAGATAAAACAAAATCTTCCAAAGAAGGTAAGGCACATATAACACCATCACAAAATATTCATCTGATAAATTAAAATGTGTATAACTTTTTAAAAAAATGAACCTTTAATGTATATTTAATTAATCATTTATTTGAGACACATCAGAAAAAAATGATACAACTCAAAAATACCTATTTCAACAAACCATTTCAGCTTATTACCCTTTTGTAGGCATCATAATTATTCCCTGTACGCGTTGTCTTTAGCATGTCAAGAAAAAGTCTTTCTATCTTCATTTTAAAAGATTCACATCATTGCTCTTGCTCCCTAGGATGCTGTCATTTTCATATATCCATCATTAAATAAATAGATATATGCCCCCATTTTTTTTTCACTTTCAAAGGAAGGACTTTATTAGCATTTTAAATCTATTTTTTTAAGGGAAAAAGATACTAAAAATCAACACAACTTTTCCCTGTGATATTAAAAATCACTAGGTGGTCTTAAATTTCCTGCCTTTGTATGCTTCTTTTATATCAGGAACTCAAGACATATTTTGAGTTGGCTTTCACCCAAAGAGAACTAGAGTTGGCTCAAACTTAAAGAAGCCAACTGTGGGTTTTTTTTTTTTAACTTTTTATAACATTTTTATCGGACAATTCAAAAAATAGTATTAGTTCAAATTACTACTTAAAGATATAAAATAAGTAAAGGTCATATATTGCTTTCTTAACTTTTATACGTAGAAAAGTGCTGAAACTGAAAATTTTAGTCCGAATCACACAAGAAGCCAAGGTGAATAAACCAAATGGGAAAATAGTCTGGATTGAATAGAACAGTCAAATAAATAGTGACAAGAAATGTGAAACAAGATCATTTTATATGGCAGATCAATTGGTTTCATCCAGTTTGCCACAGATAACTAAGAGTCAGCCAGTTGTCATACAAATGAGTAGTCCATGACACCAGTAGTTTTTAAGCTAGAATGATGATGGTTTAACCCTCCCAGACCACTGTACTGACTTTTCAGTCATTTCCGAACCTGCCGCTAGACCGCTGGACCTAATTTTCGGTACTTTGCCTCGTACGTGAAAACAATGTCTCCAAGTTCCATCTTATTCTAACCACTTGTTTGCATGGAACTAACATTTTTCTATATCATGTTGGTTTTTTCTCTGTAATGCTCAGGAGCCCAGGTATAGGGGACAGTTAGGTTCAGGGCCTCAGGTTGGTAGGGTTAAAACACCCTTTATTGTATCTGGAAAAACTCAGAGCCCACATCTTACTATGTCATTAGATTCAAGTCTGAATAAAGGTTTCTTTTCAATATTATTTACATAAGATTTGAGAACACTGGTCCAATTATCTTTTTGATCCAACATCTTATTCTTTATGGAAACTACTCCCACTAGTAAATACATGCTTTGATAGACTTGATATGATGATTTAAATGCTAATTCCCGTTATTTGTGTATATCATATACAAGGTCTGATAATTAAGTTCTCGAACTCATCCTAGAAAAAGTGCTACATACCTCATTGCTGAATATCACTATGGTTACTTTGGAAGTACTCCCCTTTGGAAGCTATGCACTGATGCCAGCACCTAGTCCATGCTTCTAAGCAATTTTGGAACTCTTTCTTTGGAACGGCCATCAGGACCCTTGATGTCCTGAATGTCATCAAAATGTCTTCCTTTCATTATTTCCTTTATCTTCAGATAAAGAAAAAAGTAATTGGGGGCCAGATCATGTGACTAGGGAAAATGTTTCAGTACACTTCTTTGTGTCCTGGCTAAAAACTCCCTCACAGATAGTGCCACGTGAGCTGGTGCATTGTCGTGACGAAAAAGCCATGAGTTGGTGAGAGGTTTAGGTCATTTTCGTCTAACTTTATCACTCGCCTTTTCAGCACTTCCAAATAGTAAACTTGGTTGACTGTTTGTCCAGTTGGTACAGATTCATAATGTACAATCCCTCTGATATAAAAAAAGGTTGCAACATCCTTTTGACTCTTGATTTGACCTGACAGAACATTTCGGTCGTGGAGAATTGGCTGACTACCATTGTGCACTATGACACATTGTTTCAGGGTCCTGTATTGGTACACCTGTGTTTCATCACCAGTGAAAACATGGCTCAAAACATCATCATGCCTCTCCAAAAGGTCTTGGCAAACTTTAACTGTCCTTTGCTTTTGTTCCTCGGTGAGCTCCTTCAGGATGATTTTTGTACACACCTTTCTCATGCTAAGATTTTTAGTTAAGATTTTCTTAGTTGTTTCTCTATCAATGTGCACTTGGTGTGGTATGCTTCTTATAGTTACCCGATGATTTTGATACACAGTTTGATAAATTTTTACAATGTTTTCATGAGTTTTGCTTGTTACTGGCCACTCTAACCTCTTTTCATCAGTGACACTTTCTCTCCCCTCAGAAAAATGTTAAATCCATTTACATACTGCTGTTTTCTTCATGGCATTATCCCCATACACTTAAACTAATATGTCCTGATTTCACTTCTACTCTTGCCAAGTTTAACAAGAAATTTAACGTTTGTTCATTGCTCTAATTCAAGCTCCGACATTCTCGCGACGGCACACAAAAGTACGAAGAAACAGCAATAGTTAATGCCACTCACCAAGAACCCGCCACACACTGGCACAAACACAGCTGTAAGACACAGATATACCAAGGTTATGAAATCTCCCTGAGTTATTTTTACAGTGCTGCCAGTGCAAGTGCACGGTGGCAAGTTCACAAACTTAATTGTCAGACCTCATAAACAGCAGTTTTCTAATATATTATGAAGTGTAACCATAACAAGCCTATAGTTCGTTTGCTCTAAAATTATTGTAGCTTAAGTTGAACCTGCTTTAATTTATTAAGACAACTTTTGTTTTGCTGTTCTCAGTATTCCCCTTTGGGAGAAAGCTAAGAAGCATGTACCTTTTCAATCCTGTGTTTATAACTGAAAGGCTTTTTACCAAGCATTAAATGTATCTCTAACAACAGTAACAACAAAATCTGCTTTTGAAAATCTGTTTTAAAATATATCTCCTAAAAAAATACCACCTAAAATACATTGCACATCGTAGTATATAAATTTCTGTGTTCAGGTATAAATTTCTGCTTATAGGGTACCTTATCTAAAATTTAATAAGACAGTATTGAGTAATTAAAAACAAACAAACCAGGATCATCGAAACCTGGGTTTGAGTCCTAGTTTTGTCATTTGCTAACGCTGTCACTTTGGGAGATTTAATTAATCTTTAGTTTTATCATATAAAATGAAGATAATGATCTCTATCTTTGCAGATTCTCATGAATATCAAATGAAAATTATTATAACACCAATTACAGGGTTTGGTCATAGGCAATGCAGCATAGCGATTAAGAACACAGAGCCAGACAGCCTGGGTTTAAGTCCCAGTCCTGCCATTTAGCAGTTATATCCTTGGGAAAGCTACTTGAATTCTTTTTGCTTTAGTTTCTCCAACTGTAAAATGGAAATAAAGATAGTATCTACCTCATAAGATTGTTATGAAGATTGTTGAATAATGCATGTTGATTATTAAGTGAAACATTTGTGATGGTACCCAGCACAGAATACGTAAATGCAAATAATAACTGTTCTACAACATTTTAATCAGTGACATTATTATTATGAGGAGGAGAAAGAAGAAGAAACCTAAAAGAAGTAGAATATGAGAAGAGAAACAGATCAAATAGCTCCATTCCAAGAGAGCTAGAATGATCCAAAAACACTTGTTCCATTGTGACAATATTTAAAACAAGCTCTTTTTTATCAAATTTCCAGTCTCCAGAACCTTTCTTCGAATCAGTGATAACTGTGACACATGCTTTGAAATTGCCTCTTTCATGCAACCAGTGGCCTCATACGAAATTTCGAATCTTCTTGATTACTTATTCAGACAATGTTTGTACTTTTAATGACCATTTCTTCATTCATTTCTTTATTTTTTCTGCACATATTGTCTCTCTAACCACATCATAATGTTTCATTGATGGCAAGGGTTTTGTATTGTTCACCTTGCAGCCTACTTTGTCCCAAGCCAGGAAGAGTGTTTTTCACCTTGTATGTTAGTAAGTCTAAGCAATTAACCTCCATGGCTAATATTTTAGATTCCTGTATGGGACACATAATTTTATCACTGCTATTCCTGTATAATAAATCAGTACTTTATCTAGTGCTTTAATCGTCCTAGATGAGATTTTAGTCATCTGTGTCTAACTTGGCTTCACTTTTACACAGATAAATTAAAAAGCATCGGAACTATACCAGAATTAAAAAACAAAACAAAACTGTACTCTTCTGGTATAAACAATAATCCACAAAGTATGAGGAACTTTTACATAATTATACAAGTATGATATGCAAGGATAGTAGGCAAGCTAAATGGTTATTTCTTTAGCTCAGAGCATTTTTTCCCCAGTACATCCTTGATACATAAGTGTTTTGTTCTCATTTGTTTTGTCCTCTTTTTTCAGGTATATCTATTACCTGAAGTTTGGCTTTCTTATTTATTATTTTGATCTCATTATTTTTACTTTTTTGCATAAAAATATTTGTCGTCGAGACTTCTCACAATTTCTTCTGCTTTCTTTCTAAAAAGAAAGCGTCTGCCACAGTGCTGATCACTGATTTTGTTTTTCTCAGCATCAACTCTGAATTTGCTTGACTCCAGTATAGATTTTAATTCAGTTATTACATTTTAATGATCTCTCTAATGTATTATTTCTCTGCAAATGTTGCCATGAACTAAAGTAAATACTACTTTTGTTCTTTATAATTCAAATATTAATGTGTTTAAATGAAGAAAAATTTTGTTTTACTGAATTTTAAAATATGAGAGATATATCCATCTTATTCATTTATCAAATTTGGGTGACTATGACAGACAATGGGAATTTAAAGATATATTAGACGTGATTTCTACTTCAAGGAGCTTAAAGATGATAATAGTAATATAATTAACACATTTAAGGTGCATGTCTATGTACTAGGCACTGTGTCAGACATTTTAGATGTACATTTCTCACTTGGTATCCACAAAGATTGATTCCAGGACCCCACATGAATACCAAAATTCTTAAATGCTCAAGTCCCTTGTATAAAATGGAGTAGTATTTGTGTAACCTACGCACAACACGTTTTGTGTACTTTAAATCATCTCTAAGTTACTTCTAATACATAATGCAAATGTTATGAAATAGTTGTTACACTGTATTGTTTAGGGAATAATTACAAGAAATGTAAGTCTGTACATATTCAGCAGAGATGCACCTACCTTAGGCCTGAGTATAGAGTACAACAACATAACTTTTGCTTTGAATATTTTTCATTCAAGGTTAGTTGAATACGCAAATAAGGGAGGCCGACTGTCTTATCTGATCTAATACTTGTAACTATGAAAGAGGTACTGATATACTCATTTTAGAGTTAAGGTACCAAAGTTAAAAGAGGTTAAGTAATTTGCTTGAAGTTACCAAAACCCATGTCTCCAAAATCTCTGTCTTCATCTTTTTATTCCCCCTTCTTCATTTTTTCTCCAACTTCTCATTTTTTCTTTTTATTAAATTAAAACCAACACATGCCATAAACATAATCATATTTTAATACAATAATGATTCTGTGAGATTGGTAATATCCCCCCATTGCCAACCACTTTATTTCCAGTAGTCCCCTCTATCCATGGCTTGGCTTTCCTCAATTTGTTACGTATAGTCAACTATAGTCCGAAAATATTAAATGAAAGTTTCAGAAATAAATAATTCATAAGTTTTAAATTTGCACCATTCTGAGTAGCATGATGATGTCATGTGCCATCTCACTTTGTCCCACCAGAGACATGAAGCATCCCTTCATCCAGCATATCCAGGCTGTGTACGCTCCCCTCTCGCTAGTCACTTAGTAGCCATCTCAGTTACCAGATCAGTTATCAGAGTGAAACAGAGGGAGAGCGAGAGAGAGACTGTATTCACATAACTTTCATTACAGTAGGTTGTTACAGTTGTTTTATTATTGTTATTTTTAATCTCTTAATGTGCCCAATTTATAAATTAAAACCTTATCATAGACACATATGTATAGGAAAAAACATAATATATCTAGGGTTCAGTACTATCCGTGGTTTCAGGCATCCACTGGGGGTCTTGAAATATATACCCCTACAAATAAGGGGAACTACTGTACAATAAGTTGAACCTGATAAGTGAGAAATAAAAAGTCAAAATTAGACTCAATTAAAAATATATATTTATATATATATATCATGAAACAGAAATGACTAGTTTAGGAGGTAAACATTGAAAATTCATTAACATAATACAATTGTACAGTCTTGACGTCTCCCCTGATCAAACCAGCTTCCCTGCAAAACTCCCTTAATTTTCTTCTATCTCCATTTATTCATTTTCGGTAGTACTTGCAAAAGAAGTAAAGTCTGTGACCTCTAGGGACTCCATAAGTACTCCAATCAGTATTTTGTTTAGCAAAGGAAAAACTCCAACTTTTAAACTCATTTCCGTGGAATAAGGGTTCACAAACTGTTTCTGTAAAGGGCCAGAAAGTAAATGTCTTAGGCATTGTAGACCATATGGCCTCTGTCATAACTATTCAGCTGTATCTGCTAAGTATCTGGTAAGTATTCAGTACGTACTTGTTTAATGAATCAATCAATTAACCCAGATTCAAGTAGTTTTGGTCTTCACCTGCTTGAATCTTAGTTCAAGCAGTTTAGGATCCAAAATTCAGTCTTTAGGTCTGTCTTTGTGTTTTCCAGGCCAGTTTATAATTCTGTATTTCAATCCTTTTGCCATTTTGCCCCATCTTATTTTAGAAGAAAATGATTTATTTTTGCCTCATATTATAAAAATTATGTTACAGTGTGTTAACCTACACATGCTAATTCTCCCTTTGTGGTTTTCATCCCCTTGGCACATCTTCAAGTTACTTCTTTATATCACACAAGTTTCTGATTCCTGGATATGAAATAAATATGATCACAGAATATAGAGTAGAGGGAGAACAGTTGAAAGGCCAGGACATCAGCAATCTGATTACCAAATATAAATGTGGGAGCTTCAAATGTAACTGAAAGTGGGGAAAACAAAGGCATGGAAGTGGACTTACTGGTTATAGTTTTTATTCTTACAGTCCTCAAGAATTTTTTTGGGAAACACTGTAAAAGTTTCACTGTTGAAAAAGTATTATAATTGCCAGAATTATTACCAAAAAGCCAATGATTATGTAGTTTCGAAACAAAAATGAGCACAATTCTCTACAACTCCAAAATGGAAAAGACATTGCAGAGAAAGAAAATGTATTTCATAATGGAATTATATGCCCCCCCAAAAGGGCAATGGAAGCTTCCACAGGAAAAGTGGATGTGAAGGGGCTGAGAGACATTGATGAATATTGCAAAAGGGACAGTCCCACCAAATCAAATGTAATGTTCTGGAATACCCTTTCTCTATCTATTAACTCTGATTCTGTAACCCTTAAGAAGAAAATGGACCACAAGAGAAAATTCTAATTATGTACCCTGAGCCTAAGGCATATCCAAGCCCTAGTGATTCAACTGAAATGACTTTATAATTCAAAGGTAATCTGGTGATGTCAATCAGAGCTTTCTCATCATCCTGCATTTTTCCTCCATCAAAGAAAGGAAAGAAAAATGCCTGAAAGTGATACAGCTCTAACAAAGAAACATCTAACACAAAGGAAATGCTATTTCCCCTTGACGCACTGTCATTAACCAACAAAGGGCCAAATGGAGAGGCAGGTGTTTCCTGGAGAATAGGATAGATCAGTGAGGTCGTTCTCAGGGATTTAAACAGGCGGACAACTTCATCTAGAGATGCGTGTTTTTGTTTTGTTTTCTTTTGCTTTTACTTTCTTTATTTCCTTGAAGAGAACCTGAAAGGGTGCTATTTCATGAACTCTTGTCCAGTTTTCGATGAAGTTAAGAGATATCTTGGTTCATTCTTGTTTCCCACAGTCCTTTGGAGACAGAAATGTGGGTGTAGAGATTCAAACTTTTGTGAATAACACATTCCATGAAGCATCAGCTAGCGGTTTGAGAACATGGAAGGATAAGCCTCTTAGCTGCTTTTGTTTTTTTATGAATATGCTTCATCTAACCTGGGTCACAGTAAATTAAGGACAGGAGGAGACCTGGTCTTCTTCAGTGAGCAAATGTTTCTTGATATCAGTCTTTGCACAGGCAGGAAAATAGCTATAGTTGTGGTGTGCGGATGAATATGAATTTGTTCTTATTAAATCACGTTTCATTGAGGTATCTGACTCTGTTGTGCTTTTTAAGTTGTAACTTGATTTTTTCCCCACCACCCTTTTGGTCCATGCCTTTCTGCATGGAGATAAAGACAGAGGGACCATGTTCTTTCGACTAGACACTGAACATATAACACTTACCGGAGAATCTGGGTCTTCCTGGCACTTGGGTCCCAGCAGTCAATAAGGTCCTGAATAGCAGACAAGCTGGTGAAAAACTTCATCTTTCTTTCTGATAAACCTCTCCTTCCAAGGCTTATGTCCTCCAGGCACAGCCCAGAAATATCATGCAGCAAGACATTTCTCTCTTTATTAATGTTTCATTAATCAATCAAATGACTCAGAGAAGCAAAAAGTGTGACTTAACTTTTATATCAACCAGGACCCCCTTCTTTTGGACATATTTGGATGCTAATATAGGAACTTTGGCACTGTTTACTTAAGTCTCTTTTCTGAATGTGAAAATATATTTACAAGTTGTAAATCTTTATTAACTTTTTGATGTAAATCAGTTTTAATCTCAAAAAGACTTCTTTATTTTGAATTTTGAAAAGTGAGCAAACATGTTTCCTACAACTTCACCACTTTTCAAGACAGACTTAATATTACATAACCTTAACACCCAAGACAAATCGATCTCTTAGAGTAAAACTATAATAATTATAGTATATTCCCATAGCGGCATAAAGATAAATCGAAATCAATATGGATTTCTTAATCCAGTAATTGCTGAGACATGGGGTAATGTTTACTTTTGTACTATCTCCTGAAAAAGGGCAAGCTAAGCAAATTACTATGGCATGGGCAAACCCCTAAGGAGAGTGCTTACCTGAGGGAATCCATTTACATACAAATTATTCAATTGCAACAAATGAATTGGCTGTTTTGGTATATTACTTCCAAATTATTTATCTTTTTAGTGTAAAGCTTCTCTTAGACAACACATGGTTAGCATTCTACTAGTAATTGTGAGAACTTGAATTTAATTTCTGGGGGGAAAAAGGATTCAGATGATGTTTTTCCTTGATACTTTGAGCCAGAAGACTCGATTTAAATCCTTGGGTATGCATCAAGTTGACAATGCACTGTGGAATTGTATGCCTGAAACCTATGTAATCCTTGCTAACAGATGTCACCCCAATAAGTCTAACAATAAAAATGAATTAAAAAAAAAAAAAAAAAAAAAAAAAAAAAAAAAAAAAAAAAAAAAAAAAAAGAAATGATGAGGACAATGATAACATAGCCAGTGCAGGCCCCGTATAAAGGTATTGAACTTAAAACATTTAAAAAATATTATAAAAGCCCACCCACCTTCATGGATGTCCCATTTAATTAATTAGCCATTTCAATGGGGAAGAAATGTAATCTGTCTTTATCGTGTTCAGGCTGGAGTCATGTGGAATCTCTGCTGAG
>PVJL010013251.1:0-33148 GCA_004026885.1 Lyroderma lyra
ATAAACATTAAACTATCGATTGTGTCCATGGGTTATTTGTTTGTTCATTTCTTTTTTTCTTTGCTTTCAGTTTTATATTCCGCATATGAGTGAAATCATGCAGTTCTTTGTTTTTTCTGTCTGGCTTATTTCACTTAGCATGATGATCTCCAGGTTCATCCATTTTGTTGCAAATGGCAATATTTCATCTTTTCTTATAATCATTGTTTTGAACTCCACATCTGGTAGGTTCCTTGTCTCCATTTTGTTTAGTTCTTTTCCTGGAGCTTTGTTTTGTTCTTTTACTTGGGACATGTTTCTTTGTCTTCCAGTTTTGGCTGCCTTCCTGTGTTTGTATTTATGTATTAGGTAGGGCTGCTCTGTCCCCTGGTCTTAGTAGGGTAGCCTTATATAGTAAGAGTTATGTTAGACTCACTGGTTAAATATCCTTGATCACCTGATCTGGTAACTCCAGGTGAGGTTTTTGTTTGAGTTATGTATGCCATCCTGTTGTAGTTAAGCCTGGGTTACTGTTTGCACACCAATTTGAAAAAATGGCCCTTGGGAAAATTGGTTGTGAGAACTTTCCCTGACTTCAGTGAAGAAACTGTTGTGCATCAGCTGACCCTATGAAACAAGATTTGCTTTATCAGAGCTCTTGTGCCTTCCTAGTTTTCTCTTTGGGTTTGTCATCCATGGAGGCATCTGGGTAATGCTCCTGCTTGGTCTGATGCTAGCCACCAGACTTGGCAGCCTGGGAGCTTTTGGGAAAAATCCCAAATACAGGCCAAGTTTACCTGCAGCTTGTGTCTTGAGCAGGGGCACTTGGCATGAGCCACAAAGCAATCCACGAATGGCAGCCACCTGTGCTGGGCTTTGAGGTATATGGAGACACTAAGCTGTGAACCATGGCCAGTTTACACTAGTGCTAGATTCCAGGCTGCTTAGTAAGTATACACCATGCCAAGGGCAGACACTGTGTATTTGGTGTTTGTAATAGTTTGAGAGATTTTAGAAAAAAATTTAAGCAAGAGTCAAGAAAGCCCATTTTTATGGAAAATCCACTGGAAGTTTCTTGGGTGGTTTCACAAGTTGAATGGGGCAGGGTCTCAGGGATCACCAGGGCAGGGCAAACTGCATTAGCTAGTTTGATTAAAACTCAGATGATACCACCACCTATATCTGCATGACAAAAGTGAAATAGACTCAACAAAGAAATAGTGGAATCTGCCACCATTTATGTCTGGGAGAAATATGCCTCTCCAGATCTTGACCTGAAGCTAGACAATTAATTTCCTCTAAGTATGTCTCTGGCACCTTTAGAGCTGCTGACTCGAGGTTGGAACTCAGAGTGAGGGAAAATGTCAGCAAGAAAAAAACAGTCATGGCCCCTTTAAAAGTAAGGCCTCTGAGTCGTCAGCAGCCCACAGGCTCACTCAATCACAATCTTTCCTGGTTTTTACACCTTGAATTTGTGGAGGCTTTTCATCTTGGCACTGGAATTCTGGGCTGGGAAGCCTGGTGTAGGGCTTGGAGGTATTGGTCTTCTTGGGGGTATTGCTCTTCTGGAGGTACTTTCACAGCTATGATTTGCCTTCTTACTTTTAACTGCCCCATTAGGGTGGAACAGCCTGTTTCCCATCTGCATCCTTCCTGTCATTTTCAAGATGGCCTGTTCTGTGTCCTTAATTATAGAACGTTTGATCACCTAAACTTAAGATGATGCACAAAAATGTTGTTCTATAGGTTTAGTTTTAATTTTAATGTGGTCATAACAGAAGACAAGCACAGCATTTATCTACTCTGTCATCTTGACTGCAAATCCTTGAGCTTTCTATTTTTTTCCATTGAGAAATGTATCTGTGTTTATGATAACAGTATGCAGTTTTGATTATTATAGTTTGTGATATAGTTTGATACCAAGGAACATGATTCCTATAGATTTGTATCTGTTTCTCAAGACTGCTGTGACTATTTGGAATCTTTTGTGATTCCCTACACATTTTTGGATTATTTTGATTTTATAAAATGCCACTGTAATTTTGATAAGTGTTGCATTGAATGTGAAGGTAATATGAAGATGTTTATATTAATTCTTTCAAACCATGAATACATAATGTTTTTCTATTTGTATCTTTTCCAAATTATATAAGCAATATTATATAGTTTTCATTGCAAAGGTCTCTCAGCTCTTTGGCTGAATTTATTCCTAAGTATTTTATTATTTTTGATGCAATTGTAAATAGAATATTTAAAAAATATTTTTGATAGTTTATTTTTTATTGTTATATAAAAATGCAACCAATTTTTGCATATTGTTATTGTACACTGCAATTTTACTAAATTTGTCTATGAATATTAATATTTTTTGGTGTAACATATGGTTTTTTTATATGTAAAACCTTTTTTTCTGATACTAGTGACAGTTACTTTTTTGAAAAATTTTTCTAATTAGATTTATTTAATGATTTCTGATGCCTAATTCTTCTGGCTATGAGTTCAAATACCATGTTGAATATAAGTGCCCAGATAAGAATAATTTTATTGTAACTTACTTTAAATGTTATTAGATTTACCTGAAATATTATTTTAGCTAAGGCTTTTTATATGTGGCCTTTATCATGTTGAATCATGTTTTATGTATAAACACTTTTTTAAGAGTTTTGATTTTTTTAATGGATGCTAAGTTATGTCCAATTTTTTTGCATCTATTGAAGTAATCATATAATTTTTATATTTAATTTTGTTAATGTGGTGTTATTGTGTAGATTGATTTTCAGATGTTGAATTAATTATCTTTGTATTTTGAAATAAATCCCACTTAATAATGGCATATGATCATTTTAATGTATTGTTAAAATTAATTTGCTAATATATTCTTGAGGATTTTTAAATTTATGATTATTAAGACTATCTTCTTGTATTTCTTTAGGGTATTTTTTCCTGGTTTTGAGGTTAAGATAATGCTAGCCTCATAAAAATGTTTGAGAGCATCCCAAGCTTTTCAATTTTGAGAAGGGTTTGAATATTTGGTAGAATTCACTAGTTAAGCCATCTGGTCCTGGACTTTTGTTTATTAGGAATGTTTTGATTATTAATTCAATTTTCTTATTTAAGTTGTGTGTTTCTTCATTATTTTGGGGTGATTGTATGTTTATATAATTTTATTCATTTTTTAACATTGTTTAATTTTTTGGTATATAATAATTTATAGCTTCTTATGATCATATTATGCCTTTGGCATTAGTTGCAATTTCCCCACTTTTATCTCAATTTACTTAAGCTTTTTATTTTTTTTCCTAGTGAGTATAGCTGAAGTTTTGTCAATTTCGAATATGAAGTTACAGTCAAGATGATGGAACAGGTAAATACTGTGCTTGCATCCTCTCATGATTATGAAAATTGAAAGTAAACTACAGATAAACCATCACTGAGAATCATCTGAAGTCCAGTTCAACAGAAGTTCTACAAATAAAGATATAAGAGGAAGCCACGATTGAGAGTAGTAGGAGAGACAGAGACTTGGAATGACCTATTTCACCTGCATGTTTGGTGGGTAAAAATTGGAAAGAGTATCTCATCTGTGGAGGTCTATCCTGAGGAGTGAAGAGTTCCATCTCTACACCAGACTCCCAGCCCAGGATGCCAGTGCTGAAATAAGAGGCCTTCATAACTGCTGGCTGGAAAAACCATTGGACATTGTGCTTCAGTGATATGGAGAAAACCTGAAGTCCCACTTGCTCCTTTTAATTGACTAATGCATAAATTTAATCACTAATGAACTCACTTCATATGAGTTCGAGCACTGGGGCACTACCTTCAGATGTGCCAGGGACATACTGGGAGATACTGATTTACCTGGTTTTAGGGCTAAAGCTGAAGGGGCAGCTTTCTTCCACATAGAAGTGCCAGTAGAGCCATTGTTTGTTTGTTCAGCCCTCCTCCCACCCAGCCTGCAGATGCGGGTTGGCACCTTTTTTGATTCTCCATCAATCTAACTAACACTATTGGCCCCAACTTGGCTATTCCCTCAGACCCTCTTTCACCCAAATTGTGGGCCCATTTTTAGTGTGTTTTTTTTTTCATTCAAGTGGCCTGTCTTTTGTCATAGTGCTGACTTTCCTAAAATATCTTTAAAGTTCACAAACCCCAGAGAAGCAGCATCTGGCTTGTGCATGCCTTATTTCTGTTGGTAAGCATCTCCAAGTTTGGCAATAGCAGAAGCCAGCCTAAGTTTTCACCTAAGCTTCTCCAAGGCACCTTCAGGTTTAGTACAAGTGGCAACCACCTGCAGATTACTTTGTAGTTCCTATGAAGTGGCCCATGGTAGGAAACAAGGGACAGCTGAAATTGGTTTGCAACCAAGCTCCCTTCAAGAGGCCCCAAGACCAAAACACTAGGTAATCAGAAAACACCAGAGCTCCATCCAACCATTCCCACAATAAGACATAACAAAATAAAAGACTATGCAGGCACCAGAACCCTGTTGTAGCTTATCCTGCACTGTAGTGTCAGCCTCTGCACAAGAGCTTCTTTAATATAGACATGGTCAGTCCTCACAACCAATCTGTCTGAGGGTCAATTTTTTTTATTAATCTAGAATCAGCAAACAAGGCTCTACTACAATAGAAGGACACACACACACACACACACACACACACACACACACACAGAAATGACACACCAGGATCACCTGGCTTAGGTGACCAGGGAGACTGTACCACTGGACCTCACAGGACACTACCACATAAGGTCATAATAAGACCTAGACATTTAGTTTCACCTAGTACATATAAGCAAATACAGACAGGCGTCCAAAATGGGGAGACAAAAAATATGTCCTAAGTATAAGAACAGCACAATGCTCCAGATTAAAAAAAAAATTAAACAAGATGAAGACAAGTAATCTACCAGATTCAGAGTTCAAAACACTTGTTATGAAGATGCTCAATAATTTCAGTGAGAACTTCACAAAGACATGAGATATAAAAATGTAAATAGAAAACATAAAAAAACAGCCAGACATAAAGACTACAATAACTGAAATGAAACATATATTAGAGAGAATCAGTAGTAGATTAGATAAAGCAAAGAACCACATTAACAATTGGGAAGATGAGGTAGGAGAAACCACCCAATCAGAACAACAACAACAACAAAAAATAAAGAATCCAAAGTAAATGATAGTTAAAGGGGCCTCTGGGACATCAAGTGGAACAACATTTGCATCATTGGAGTACCAGAAAGAGAAAATAGAGAACCAAGAATTGAAAACCTATTTGAAGAAATAATTACATATAACTTTTCTAACAAGTGGACAATAATAGACATACTAGCCCAGAAAGAACAGCAAGTTGCAAAGAAGGTAAGCCCAGAGAGGCCCACACCAAAACACAGCATATTAAAATGCCAAATGTTAAAGACAAAATCATATTAGCAGAAAAAAAAAGCAGTTGGTAACTTCAAAGGATATTTCATGAGACTGTTACCTGATTTATCAACAGAAGTTTCACAGGCCAAAAGAGATTGTAACAAAATATTCAAAATGATGAGAAGCAAAGCCCTACAACCAAGAGTACTCTCTCCAGCAAACTATCATTTAGATTCAAGGAATAGATAAAGAACTTCCCAGGCAACAACAACAAAACACACAAAGAAACAAAAAAACTGAGGAGGTTATTACTACCAAATCATAATTACAAGAAATGTTAAAATGATTTTTAAAAGAATTATGAATAGTAAAATGGCAATAATTACATACTTATAAACAGTTTATTTAAATGTAAATGGATTGAATGCTCTCATCAAATTACAAAGGGTAGCTGAATAAATAAGAAATCAAGACCCTTAATATAATGTCTGCAAGAGACCCACTGCAAATTGAAAGATATATACAGCCTGAAGTAGAAAGATGAATAAAGATATCCTATGAAAATGAAACAAAAACAAAAATCTGAGGTGGAAATACTTATATTAGACAAAAAAAGGCTTTAAATTTTAAACAAAGGTTATAACAAGAGCCAATAATGAACTCAGTAATCCCACTTCTGGGTACTTATGGAAAGAAACCCAAAACATGATGCCCTGTAGAATTTTACACCTGGAACCTATGTAATTCTTGCTAATCAATGTCACCCCAATAAGTCTAACAATAAAATGTATATTTAAAAAAAGAAAAGAAACATGTGAATCCTTATTTTCATTGCAGCATTATTATTCATAACCAAAATATGGAGGGAACCTGTTCATCAATGCAAGAATAGATAAAGAAAAAGCAGTACATATATGCAATGAAATATTACTCAGTCATAAGAGAAATAAAATTTGGCAATCTCCAAAACATATATGGGTCTAGAAAAGGGGTTCACAATCCCCAAGCCATGAACCAGTACCAGTTTGTGGCCTGTTAGGAACTGGCTGCACAGCAGGAGGTGAGTAGTGGATGAGTGAGCAAAGCTTCATCTATATTTACACCTGCTCCCCATTTCTGACATTACCACCTGAGCTCTGGCTCATGTCAGATCAGCAGTTGCATTAGATTGTCATAGGAGTGCTAACTCTATTGTGAACTGCTCATGTGAGGGATTTGGTTGTGCCCGCCTTATGAGAATTGAATGCCTGATGATCTGAGGTAAAGCTGAAGAGGTGATGCTAGTGCTGCAAATACAGATTGACATTATCAGAGAGGTTTGACTGCACTGAGAGTATAATAAATCATTTGTTTGCAGACTCAAATCAAAACCCTATGAAGTTTCTACTACAACAGGAAGACATACATACACATGCATACAAAGGACACACCTGGAGCACCCGGCTCAGGTGACCATGCAGACTGTACCACTGGGTCCCACAGAACACCTACCACATAAATTCACTCTACTAAGTGACATGTGGGTCTCACATAAGATCACTCTGAAAAAGTCACTTTATATGGTAGGTGTCCTGTGGGACTCAGTGAGTGACAAGTGACAATTAAGCTGCATGTGGTGGCAGGCTTTAAGTCAGAATCCAACACATTTTAATCCATGCATAACCCATCCATTACTTTATTTACCACTTCCGTTCATGCCTCTTTCCCACACTGCACACTTGTCTCAGTCACAGCTTTTGTAAACCCACAAGCTAACCCTATCTAAAATGAGTAAATAACAAATGTCACTAGAGAGCTTTTTTGAAAAGATGAAAATATCCAATGATTAAACAAGGGAATACACTAAGACTTCCAACAAAAAGAAAGCTGTATTTAAAAGTAAATGACAGTTTTATTGCAACAGATGCTTCACATACTTCAAGCCTCCTTTGTATAATATGTGGTGACTGAGTATCCAAGTAGCCATCAAACCTTTAAAACTGCTTAATCACATGAAGACCAAGAATCCTTCATTGAAAGACAATTCTTTTGAGTTTTTCACAAGAAAAAAAATGAACATGAAAAACAGAAGCAATTATTGAAAGTCACCCCTTCATTAAATGTGTCTGCACTGAGAGCATCATTCTTTGTGTCTCACTGCATTGCTAAAGCTAAGAAGCCTTTTACTATTGGTGAAGAGTTTATCCTGCCTGCTGCTAAAGAAATTTGTCATGAACATTTAGGATAGGCAGCAGTTCTAAAGATGGCACGGTTTCTGCTTTGGCTAGCACCATAACTAAATGAAATAACAGATATTGAGGCAAAATTGTTAAAGGGGAATAATGAGTCACTGTGAGATGAAATCCAGTTTCACAAGTATACAGATGTTGAAAATAGGGCCACAAATGGTTGTTTTGTGTGATGTATTTTTTACAAAGATGTGCATGAGGGTACGTTTAGTGCACTTTTGTTGCCAAACAACACCACAGCTGCAGAACTACTGAAGTCTTCGAATGATAGCGTGTCAGGAAAACTGAATTGGTTATGTTTGTCGATATGTGCCTGGACAGAGGAACTTCCATGACTGAATGGCTTTCTGGTTTCACTACTGAGGTCAAAGAGGTCACTTCTAAATGTAAGTCTATGCACTGAGTCATTCATATGGAAATGATGGCTAGCCTATAAATGTCACCTGAACTTAACAGCATTTTTCAGGATTTGATTAAAATTGTCAACTACATGAAAGTACATGTCCTTAACTCATGTTCATTCGTGTAGCTCTGTGAGGAGATGGATGCAGAGCACACATGTCTTCTCTTATTCACAGAAGTGAGATGGCTTTCTAAAGGTAGGTCACTGGCCAGAATTTTTGAGTTATGAGAGCCACTCATGTAATTCCTTTTAGAAGAAGAGTCACCACTGGTAGCACATTTCTGTGACAGAGAATGGGTTGCAAAATTTGTTTACTTGTGTGACATATTCAACCTGCTGAACAAACTCAACTTGTCACTTCAGGGGATAATGACAACTGTGTTCAAGTCAGTAGATAAAGTGGCTGCATTCAATGCCAAACTTGAATTATGGGGGTTAAAATTGAACTTTGAGGTTTTTGGCATGTTTCAAACATTAGCAGAGATTTAGAAAAAAATCTCTGCTAGGTCCTTCTTGCTCCCAGAATGTGCAATTTCACCTACCTCAGCTTTTAAAAGTTTGAGCAAAATGCATTCATGAAGCTGAAAGCAGAACTACAAACAACCCCAGCATTGGGCCTCCCGGATCTAGTCAAACCCTCTGTGCTATATGTATCACAAAGGAATAGAACAGCTATGGGGATACAGACCCAGAATGTAGGGTCATGGATAAGGCCAGCAGCCTACCTTTCTAAATAGCTCAATGGAATCTCAAAAGGATGGCCTCCCTGTCTAAGGGCACTTGCAGTCACAGCTGGTGCAAAAGGCTGATAAGTTAACTCTGGGTCAGGAATTAAGGGTGCAGCTGCCACATGCAATAGTCACTCTGATGAACACCAAGGGCACTACTGGCTGACAAATGCATGTCTTACTAAATACCAGAGCCTTCTATGAAAAAATCTGAGACTAACAATAGAAGTTGTGTCCTCCTTAAACCCAGCCACCTTATTCCTGATGGGAGATGGGGAACCTGAGCATGACTGTGTAGAAGTCATTGAAGCAGTGTATTTGAGCCAGCCTGACCTGCTGGACAAACCACTAGAGGACCCAGAGTTGAAGCTTTTTGTAGATGGAAGCAGTTTTGTTAACTCTGGGGGAGAAAGGCAGGCAGGGTATGCAGTAATGACTCTGACTGAGGTAATTGAAGCAGAGCCCCTGCCACAGGGAACGTTTGCCCAGAAGTCTGAGCTAATAGCCCTGACTCGGGCCCTGGAGTTGAGTGAAGGAAAGAACATAAATATCTTCACCAAGTCACGTTTTGCTTTTCTCAGCCTCCATGTACACAGGGCCATCTACAAAGAAAAGGGACTTTTAATAGCAACAGGGAAGGATTTAAAATATCCTGGTGAGATTTTGCAGCTTGTGGAGGCTATATGGAAGCCTAAGTGAGTAGCAGTTGTCCACTGCTGAGGGTGTCAAAGGACAGGGACTACTGAAGCACATGGAAATTTAAAGGTGGACACCAAAGCAGGGGGCTGCCACTCTTCGATATCAGGCTGCCATTATGGTCCCTCTAATCCCATGGGCTCCAGATTTGACTCCTGTTTATTTGGAGAAAGAAACGGAATGGATGAAACAGGAGGAAGCTAAAGAGGTCAGGGAAGAATGGAGGAAACTGCTAGATGGGAGGATTATAGTCCCCCATCTCCTAGGGCCAGCTGTTGTCCTCGCAATGCACAGGGTCACCAACTTGGGGCAGGAAAAGACTAAAACATTATTTGGAAGTTACTTCTACATTCCCCTTCTGTCAACTCTTGTTAAAAAGTCAGTCAATGTTGTGTGACATGCAGTCAGCACAATGCAAGGCAGGGGCCATCCCTGCTGCCCGGGGTCCAGTCCTATGGGACAGCCCCCTTTGAGGATATGAAAGTGGATTTTACTGAGATGCTCTAGTATGGAGGAAACCGGTATCTTCTAGTTTTGGTTTGTGCAAACACAGAGTAGATAAAGGCCTTTCCTAAGAGAACTGAAAAGACTCGAGAGGTAGTGAGAATACTACTAAGAGAAATCATTCCCTGGTTTGGATTGTCACTTCAGTTTGGATCAGACAAAAGACCAGCTTATATGGTAGAGGTGGTACAAGAGACTGTCAACATTTTAAATATCATGTGGAATCACCATATGGCATATTGACCTCAGAGCTCAGGCAGGGTAGAATGTATGAATAGAACCCTAAAGACAGAAATTAGTAAGCTCTGCCAGGAGGCAATGCATAAGTGGATACAGGACCTACCATTAGTTCTCTTCAAGATTAGGTGCATTCCTTCTGAGAGGTCAGGATATCGTCCTTATGAGATAATGTATAGTAGACCCTGTCTAATCCTCTGTAATTTGCCAGGGATCCCTGGAGAATTAGGAGATGCAGAATTACACAAACAATTAGAAGCTCTAGGGGAAAATAACAGAAGAGATCTCCACCTGGGTGGTAGAAAGGGCCCCTCTTAGTCTTTCTGCGCCTGTTCATTTCTCTCCAGGAGACCAGGTCTGGGTTAAGGATTGGAGTTTGACCACCCTCAAGCCAAAGTGGAAGAGTTCCTACACCGTCATCGTGACCATGCCACTGCAGCCAAAGTGGAAGGAATACCTGCCTGGATCCACTACAGTAGACTGAAGATGACTATACCAGCACAGTGGAAAGTGGAGACAGACCCCACCAACCCCTGCAAGGTGACACTGCAGAGATCTACATGCCCTACTCTAGCCACAAACCTGGAGCTGGCTGGTCAATGCACAGCCAGAGCTTGAGAAGTATCATCATGGGACTCATCCTGATTAGACTTATGACTCTGGGAAAAGGGGAGGAAGAGTGCAATTTGTATATGCATGTTACTAAGGTGGGACAAAAGGTAACAACCATATTGCTATTTTATAATTTTTATGAATATGAAGATTACTCTCAAGGAACCTTGCACTTTAAATCAAATTCAATACTCAGTATGTGACACAGGAAAGAATCAACCCTATATTTGCTACAACCTCAGAGCTTATGAGGAGGATGGCTTTCAGCCTTTGGAGGATTTAAAACCCTAGTGGGAGGAATGCTAGCCATCGTTGGGGTGTGTTTAATTGTTTCTTATCTCCTCCCACTAGCATTAACCAAAAGACAGCCTCACATATATTCTGTGTGGGGCACTGTCAGCCCCTGCAGCAACATGTAGATGATGAGACCCTAAAGTGAAAGTCATATGGGGTCTCAAAGTGGGGAATGAAGGAGGACGCTCTGCCATTAAGAGTTATTTAATTCAGCTGATGATTCTGCTGACTCATTTTCTTATAATAACCCGATCCCCAGTGCCTGGAACTGGTGATGATTCTGCTGATTCATTTCATCTGTAACAGCCCTCCAATGCATTAGGACCACCAATCAAAAGGCAACACAGTTGCTCCCTTAAGCCTGTAAGTCCTCTAAAAGGACAGGACCAGAGGGATTTGGAGAGCTTGGCCATTTTAGACTTTTGTCTGCCATGGCTCCACCAGCTTAATAAAGAATCCCTTCCTCTTCTATGTTTGGTGTTCAGGTGATTCTTTCTCTCTGCTGTGCCTAGATTCCTACAACAATCAAACCTCATCAGAATTAGTCAGGCTTATACATTTCACTTTGTTTTTGAAGCACCTAAGTCAAGTGACAAGGGACACCATGCCATTGGTCCCTACAGAACAGCTCCTATATAAGACTACTGTACTATGACCAGGTTACATAGCAGCTCTACATAATACATAGAAACAAACATAAGAAGGCAGCCAGAATGAAAAGACAAAGGAACTTGTCCCAAATAAAAGAACAGAACAATATTCCAGAGAAATAACAAACAAAATAGAAATAACAAATCAACTAGACACAGAGTTCAAAACATTGGTTATAAGGATGCTCAATGATCTCAAAAAAGCTTTGAAAAAAATTAAAAATATAAAAATAAAGAGTAAAAACATATGAAATCAAGTTAGCCATAAATAATACTATAACTAAAATAAAGAATATATTATAGTTAGCAGCAAATTGGATGAAGCAGAAGTGATCAGTGCATACATTGTTAAGTAGCACATTGTTCGATCTTTATATGTGATTTTTTACTTTACTTTTTGTGATTGGTTTCTAGTTTCAAGAAATTTAGAAGATGAAGTACCAGTAAACACTCGATAAGAACACTAATGAAAAATATAATCCAAGCAAATGAGGACAGTTTAAGGGGCCTCTAGGACAATATCCAGTATAGCAAAATTCACATTATAGGGATTCAATAAGGAGAAATGAGAAAGCAAGGAATTGAAAATCAATTTGAGAAAAGTACGATTGAGAACTTCTCTAACCTAGCAACGGAAATAAACATACAAGCACAGGAAGCAAGGAAAGTCTAATATAAATCTGAAAAGGTCAAGAAGACCCATCATAATTAAAATACCAAATGTTAAAGGCCAAAAGAGAATTTTAAATACAGCAGGAAAAATGTGGATATGAACAATGGAGCTCCCTTTAGACTGTCTGCTAGTTTCTCAAAAGAAATGTTGCAGACCAGAAGGGTATAATACATTCAAAATGATGAAAATCAAGGACCTGCAACCAAGATTACCTATCAAAACTGTATTTAAAATAAGAAAATTTGATAAAAACTTCCTGGATGAGAAATACCTAAAAAAGTTTATAACTACCAAACAAAAATTATAAGAAATGCTAAAAGAATTTAACAAAAAACAAAATAGATAAAAATATGAATATTAAAATGTCAATGACTATATATCAGCAATTACTTTCAATGTAAATGAATAAAGTTATCAAAACAAAAAAATATACTGCCAATAGGAGACTCACTTCAGTTTTAAAGACACACAGACTGAATGTTAAAAGATGAAAAATATTTCATGAAAATGGTAATAAATAAGGTAGCAATACTTATAGTATACAGAATAGGCTTTAAAACAAAGGCGGTAACAAGAGATAAAGAAAGACTCAGTTATGCCACTTCTGGGTATACACCACTTGGAAGGGACATGTGCATCCATATGTTCATTGCAGTATTATTTACAATAGCCAAGATATGTAGGAAACCTGGGTGTCCATCAGTAGATGAATGAGTAAATAACATGTTGTACATATATACAAAGAAATATTACTCAGCCATAAAAATAATGAAATCTTCCCATATTATCAAAAACATTGATAAACCTGGAGAATATTGTGTTGAGTGGAGTAAATCAGAAAGAACAAATGCCATATGATTTCATTTATATGTGTAATCTAAGCAACAAAATAAATAAACAAGGCAAAATCAGTTCTATTTACAGAGAACATTTTGAGAGTTGCCAGCTGGGTTAAACTTTGGGGGTGGAGGGGTAAGGGAAGGGATTAAGAAGAACAAATTGGTAGTTACAAATTAGTCATGTAGATGTAAATTATAGCATAATAAATGTGGTCAATAATATTGTAATAACTATGTATGGTGTCAGATTGGTACTAGATTTATTGTGGTAATCTCTTCATAAGTTATATAAATAGCTAGTCATTATATTGTACAACTTAAACTAATATATTGTATGTATTGGAAAAAACATTATAAAAATCACCTTAAGGAGGAAGAGTATAGCTTGGAGTATATTGTCAGTATTGTAATAACTATGCATGGTGTCAAATGGGTACTAGATTTATAAAAGTGATCATTTCATATGATTATACACACACACACACACATAAAATGTCTAATAGCTGTATTGTACACATGAAAGTAATATAATATTATGTGTCAACTATAACTTATGAATAAAAATATTAAAGAATATATATAGCAAAGCTTTGAAAAGAACTTTACCAAATAAAATATATAGATAGCAAATAAGCAACTGAAAAGATACTCAACATATTTCTTATGGAAATACAAATTAAAACTATGATTAGATACCATTATCTACTTTCTTTAATACTATCTATTTATTTAAATGACTAAAACTAAATTATTGGCCATATAAATTGTTTGTAAAATTATAGAGAAACATACTTTCATACATTGCTGTTGGGAATGTAAATTATGCAAGCATTTTAAAAAATAGTGTTTCTGTTTCTTAAAGTGTTAAACATTCACCTAGTTCCAGCCACAAAATTTCTCAGCATTCACTCAAAACAATCATAAATATATTTCAATGCAAAAATTTGTTTGTAAATTTGCTTAGCAATTTTATATGTTATAATCCCAAACTGGAAATACCCAAATATTGATCCACAAGTGAATAACTAGACAAATTGTGCTGCACCTTATAGTGGAATACTATTCAGCAATTAAAATGAATGAACTATTATTTACAGCAATAATGGATGAATCACAAAAATAATTATGTTTATTTCTCAATGAAAAAAGTCAGAAAATACATAATATATACATTATATGAAAAAAATCTAGAAAAATACAGATGAATCTATGGTGAAAAAAATTTGATCAATGGATTTTCGGAAATGGAGAGACTGGAGGAAGACATTAAATGTGGCACAAAGAAACTTTTGGGAGTTCACTATCTTGATTATGTTGATGGTTTAATGGGTGTATACATATGTAAAAATTAATCAAATTTTACACTTTAAGTGTGCTTTATTGTATTTCAGTTGCATCACAATTAAACTGTTCAAGAATTGTTAATGAAAAGTGTCATTTTTTGTCTTTTCAAAGAATGAGCACTTAGTTTCATAGATATTTTCTATTGTCCATTTAGTATTTATTAAATTTATTTTTGCTCTGACCTTTGTTTTTTCTTTTATTTTTTACTAATTTTGAGTTTGCTTGTTTTTTTCTAGTTTCTTTAGGAATAATGTTAGGCTGTTTATTTGAGGGTTTTCTTCTTATCTGCAGTAAGCCTGTATGGCTCTAAACTTTCCTGTTAGTACTGCTCTTTAACCACCATGGTGTATTTTTCAAGGTCAGTTATTTCATTCTTCAATTCTACAATTTCTGTTTTTTACTGTTTAATATTATCTATAATTTTGTTGTGTAGTTCTCACTGTGCTCACACATTCTTCTTACTTTGTTGAATGTCTTTGTGGCTATTACTTTGAACACTTTATCAGGTAAATTACTTTTCTCTATTTCATTAAGGTTTTTTTTATTTATTTACAACATATTATCTTATTTTTGTTTTCATTTTTTTCTGACTTTCTCTGTTTGTGTTTGTTTGTTTGTTTTTGTATTAGGCAGAATGGCAATTTCTTCTGGTTTTGGAAAAGTGGCCATATATAAGAGATGGGCTTTGTTGTTTACCCTTGTTTTTGTTCTTGGTTGTCTCTTGAACTGTCTCTTAGTTTCAGACTCATAGAATTCAGGAACACAATGTGCCCAGCCACCAGAACCTAGCACTAAAATATCATTTTGTGTGTGGGCTGCACCAACCTGCCATATCTGGTGGTGCTATGCAGGTAGCTCATATTGAGGAGTACTTTCCTTCAACTTCTGGAGAAGTTGCACATGTTGGGTAGTGGGCAGGGCACTTACCAACAGCCTCTGTGAGGGCCAAAGTGGTAGAGCAATGGGTGGGGCACATTCCACCATCAGAGAATGTTCTAGCCAGCTTCTACTCCTCTAGCATATGATTTAATATTAGAAAATTAATCTATTTAACATATGGCCCAGGCTCTTTTCAAACTGCTGCTTTTATGCTGGATCCCAGGTAAGTGAGTCTGCATGTGGGTCATTTAAAAGAAGGATTTCACTTACCTACAATACTGGTTTTCCTAGACATAAGCCTCATGGGTTTCAAGTCATATATTTTGGGGGCTCATCTATCTAGTGCAGTTTTCAAAGAATGGGGTGCCTGATGTGCAGTACAAACCACTTGCTCATCAAGAATAAGCTTTGTGTTTGTTTTGTTTGTTTATATTTTCACCTGTGTGATTTTGAAATTCCTCAACACACAAAGGGTGGGTAATACTGATCCTGCATCTCCTGCCAGCCTCAATGTGTCCCTTTTATTATTTTACATGAAATATTTGTTTAATTTGTTCTAAGAAACTTTTCAGAAACAGAGTTCCATTTTTAACTGTAAATTTGTTGTGTCAATAAAACATGAGTTCAGAATCTTTTTATGCCACTATCTGAAATTACCTTCTCTCAATTTGTTTTTGCTAAATGATATTTTAGTGTATGGCTGTACCACAGTTTTTTATTTGTTCAATGATTTGAGAAGATCTTACTTTCTTCTAAGTTTTGGCAATTACTAACATACATTTGGTTAATGCAGGTTATTCTGTGAAACTGAATTTTTTAAACTTTTAAAAATAACTAGGGGAAAGATTGACAAAAAATACTAAGATTTATGTTTTGCTTTGTAAGAAAGTGATTATCTTACTTTCAATGTTTCAGCAGAATTCTGCATTTTCACCAGCAATGAATGAGGATTTCTGTTTCTCCTTTTCACCAATATTTGATGTTGTCATTGTTTTGGATTTTATTTATTCCAATAGGCATGTAGTAGTTTCTCTTGTATGTTTCTATTTGCAATTTTCTGTTAACACAGTAGTGACTGTTTTAATAAATCTACTTGTTATCTGTGTATCTACCTTGGTGAGATATGTTTTTATAAATTTAGTCTTATTTATGTATTTATTAACTTATCTTTAGAAAAATACACAATGAAATATTACTTGGCTTTAAGAAAAGATGAAATACTGCCATTTGCAAATACATGAATGGAGCTCGAGAACATCATGTTATGCTAAATAAGCCAGACAGAAGAAACCAAGAACCATATAACTTTATTTATATGTGGACTATAAAACTGAAAGCAAAAAAAAAAAACTCACTGATAAAGAGAATAGTTTAATGATTATCTGAGAGTAAGAAGAGATGGGATGGGAGGGGACAGAGTCAAATATATGGTGATAGAAAAAGAAATTACTTTGGGTGATGAACACACAATGCAACACATAGATGACACAGTGTAAAATTGTACACCTAAAACCTATGTACTTTTTGCTAACCAATGTCACACCAATAATTTTGACAATTAAAAAATAGAAAATTCACTTTTATTTAAAAGCAATCCAACATTTACACTATATATAGTCTCTTTTTCTTCTGAAATTTTAAATTCTCAAAGAATTATTTAAAAATGGTTAAATAATTTTTTTTTGGTGGTTCCTTGGCTGGGAGTCAAACCCAGGCTGGAACATTGGCAACAGTGAAGCCTAGCCACTACGCGACCAGGGAACCCCTTTAAATAAATATTAACACCATTAAAATTTTTTATTTAATCTCAGAAAGTTTTAATAAATCTGAGGCACAGAGAAAACAGAAAGGAAAATATATTCACTAATGTGTTGTCATTCCTACTGTTTCCCTTTCTCCTCTTAATCTCTATTTCTTCTACTCCCTCCTCCCTCATAGTATCATATGAAGGTATTATTTAAGACTCTGTTTCAATAAAATACATTTTTAATTTTTCTGTAAACAGAAAACTGCCCTCAGAGGCCAGACAGGTAACATTTATTTAATTTATATAACAGTAGAAAGTGAGACATTGTATTTAGGTAAGTCCATATCCCCCTTAATAAAATTCAGATAAATATAAAAAAGCCACACTGTTTTTATCCAATGAAACAAGTATAAAATAGCATCAATTATACCCTATTATAGCATACACTCAAAAATTTTTAATGCTTGGAAACTTTGTGTTTTGGTCATTTTATTTTATTTTTTATTAAATTTATTGGGGATGACAATGGTTAGTAAAATTACATAGGTTGCAGGTGTACAATTTTACAAAACATTGTCTGTGTGTTGTGTGCTCACCACTAACTGTCAGTTCTCTTTCCATCACCGTATATTTGATTTGATCTCCCTTCTCTTTCACCCCATTTTCCCTTACTCTCTGGTAACCACTAAACTATTGTCTGTGCCCATAAATTTTTGTTTCTTTTTTGCTTTCAATTTCATATACCACATATGAGTGAAGTCATATTGTTCTTGATTTCCTTCTGTGTGACTTATTTTCCTTAGCATGATGATTTCATGGTCCATCCATATTTTCATAAATGGCAGTATTTCATCTGTTCTTATGGCTGACTAATATTCAATTTTATATATATTCTCACATCTTTATCATCCAGTCATCTGTCAAATGACACTTTGGTAGTTTTTACGTGTTTGCCACCATAAACAATGTTGTGATGAATATCTAGGTACAAGTATCTTTGTGAACTAAAGTTTTCATATTTTCTGGGTAGATACCTTGAATAGGGATTGCTGGGTCATATGGTAATTCTATTCTTAATTATTTGAAGCATCTTCATATATTTTTACAGTGGCTGTACCAATTTACATTTCCACCAGCAGTGTATGAAGCTTCTTTTTCTCCACAGCTTCTCCAACAATTTTATTTGCCTTAGTGATGATATATGTTCTAACAAGTGTGAGGTGATATCTCATTTTGGCTTTTATTTGCATTTTGCTATTAGCTAGTAAAGTTGAGCATTTTTTCACATAACTGTTAACCACTTTAATGTCCTTTTGGCATAAGTATCTTCAGGTACTGTGCTTATTTTTTAATTGATTTTTTTTTCTTTTTCTTTATTCGGTTGTTTGAATTTTTTGTATATTGATATTTTGGATATTAGTTCTTATTGAAAGCAGTACTTGTGAATATTTTCTCCCATTTGATTGGTTGTCTCTTTATTTCATTGATAGTTTCTTTCGGTGTGCAGAATTTTTTTTAGTTTAATATAGTCCCATTAATTTATTTTGCTTTTTCTTTTTTTGCCTTTGAGGTCAAATTCATAAAGTCTTTGCTGAAACCAAAGTTTATAATTTAGTACCAATGTTTTCTTTTATGCAAGTTATTGTTTTAGATCTTATGTAGATATGTTTACTACATCTTGAGTTAATTTTGGTATATGGTGAAAGCTTACAGTCCAGATTCATTCTTTTGCATGTGACTTTCCAATTTACCTAGCACAATGTATTGAAGAGGCTTTCTTTTCTCTATTACATATATTTTCTCTTTTGTAAAAAATTTTCTGTCCATACATATGTGGATTTATTGTTGAGTTCTCAATTCTATTTCATTGATCTGTGTTTATGTATTTCTGCCAATACCATGTTATTTGGATTATTGACACTTTGCAGTATAAATTGAGTCTGGAAGTGTGACATTTTACTTTGTTTGTTTTGTTTTGTTTTGTAGAATTGATTTAGTAATTCATGGTCTTTTGAGATTCCATAAAATCTAATTATTTTTTTGTGGTGGTTCCCTGGCTAAGAATCTAAATATTTTTTTATCTATTTCTTGAAAGAATTTCTTTGGGATTTTAATGGGCATTATGTTAAATCTGTATATTGTTTTGGTTTATATTGCCATTTTAACTATGTTAATTCTTTCAATCCATGAACAAGAAATAGCTTTCCATTTCTTTGTATCTTCTTCAATTATTTTAAACAGTGTTTTTAGTTTTAAGTGTACATGTTTTTCATGTTCTTTTTTAACTTTATTTCTAGGTATTTTGTTGATGAGATCGCAAAAAGTATTTTTTTCATTTCTTTTTCAGAAGTTTTATTGTTAGTATATAGGGATGCTATTAAATTTTGTACATTGATTTTGTATTCTGCAAAATTACTGTATTTGTTTATTTTTCCTAATAATTTTCTTGTGAGGTTTTTAGGAATTTCTATATAAAGGGTCATGTCATCTGCAAAATGTGACAGTTTAACTTCTTCACTCACAATTTATCAAAATGCCGTTCATACATTTTTTCTTTTGTTTGATTGTTCTGGCTAGAACTTCCAAAACTATGTTGAATAACAGTGGTGATAGGGGTGAAAACTTGTCTCTATTTCTGATTTTAGAAAATAAAGATTTTACCTTTTTACTATTCAGTATGATATTAGCTGAGAGTTTCTCATATATGGGCTTAATAATGGTAAAGTATATTTCTTCTATACTCATTTTATTAAATGCTTTGATGTGTTTTGGCCATTTTAAATAGAGTTATTTATTTTCATATTATTAAGGTTAAGAATTATTTGTATACTTTGAATATCAGTCTTATCAGATGTGTTCTGCAAATATATTCTTCAAGTTTGTGGTTTGTTTTGCACTTTTCTAATAGTGTATTTTGATTGTAGATATGTATATTTTTAGCTTTAATAAAGTCAACTGTATTGTCAATTACAAACAAATCATACATTTTCTACTATATGCATCAGGCTTTTGATACTGCATCTAAAAAGTTATTGTCAAAGTTAAGAGTGACTTTATTTTCTCTTATATTACTTTTCAGGAGTTTTACAAATTTTCATTTTACATTAACCGCTATGATGTATTTTGAATTAATTTTTGTGGAAGTGCAAGGTAGGAGTTTGATTGTTTCTATGTGGAGGTGCAAGAGGTTTAGCACCTTTTTTGAAAACATTATTTTTCTATTGAATTTCATTTCTTTTCTTCTAAAAGGTCTGTTTACTATATTTGTGTAAGATTAGTTCTAGGCTCTCTATTCTGTCCTATTGATGTATTTGCCTATCTTTCATCAATACTATACTTTTTAATGTAGTTTTATAATAGTTCTTGAAATAAAGTAATGTCAGTTATTCAAATTACTTCTTCTTTTTACTCAGTATTATGCTAGCCAATCTGGTTCTTCTGCCTTTTCATATAAACTTAGGAATCAGTTTGTCAATATCCAAAAAATTACTTGCTGAAATTTTGATAGAAATTTTATTTAATCTGTAGATCTATTTGGAAGAAATGATATCTTTAAAATATTACATCTTTGAATCAGTGAAATTAAATATATTTGTATGTTTTAGTTTTTCTTTTATTTTTTCATCAGTTTTGTAGTTTTCCTGATATAGTGCTTACACATATTTTGTTAGTTTTATCCATAGTTTAGTTTTGTTAGTGTTAATGTAAATCATACTGAGTTATTAAATGTAAATTCCACTTATTTATTACTAGTGTGTAAGAAGAAAATTGATGTTTTTATATTAATACTGTGTTCTGCAGAGTTGCTAAAATTTCTTATTACTCAATTGTCTTTTTTTGACTCTTTGAAATTATTTACATTATTATGTTATCTGCAAATAATCAGTTTTATTTTTTCCTTCCCAATATATACACCTTTTTATTTTCTATTTTTTCCTTTTGTATTATTTAGGACTTCTAGTACAGTGATAAATAAAAGAGGTAAGGGAGAGTATTTTACTATTTTCTTGATCTTAGTGGAAAAGTACCTAGTTTCACATCTCTAAGTTTTATGTTAACTTGAGGTCTTATAGATATTTTTTTGTCTTGTTGAAGATGTTTTTCTCTATTTTTAGTTTGTTGCATTTTTTATTATAAATACATGTTGAATGTTGCCAAATGTATTCTCTGCATGAATTAGTATAATTATATCAATTTTATCTTTATTTTGTTTCTATGATAAATTACATAAATTGTTTTGAGAGTATTGGATTTTATTCAGCTTGTTGATACTGCAATATTCTTTTTAAATGTAATTGAATTTGATTTTTTAATATTTGGTTGACAATTGTTATATCCATGTTAATGTAAGACATTGAACGGTAGTTTACTTTTCTTGTAATTTCTTTCTAAGATTTTTATATTAGGGTAATAATATCATAAGTTAGAAAGCATTTGCTTCTATTTTCTGAAAAATGTTGTATAGAATTAGCATATATTTCTTTTCAAATGTTTGGTAGAATTGATCAAAGTATTCATCTATACATGGTGTTTTAAGTTATGAAATATTCCTGTTAATTTAACTTAATAAATATAAGCATATTAATATAATTTTTTTTTTAGTTTTGGTAGTCTAATACTCACCTGGCACTATACATAGTTATTACCATATTATTGACTATATTCTCTATAGTTTGCTTTACATCACAATGACTCTTTTGTAACTACCGATTTCTACTTCTTACTTCCTTCACCTTTTTCACCCCACTGCCCAAACTTTCTTCCATCACCTCAAATCTAGTACCCATCTGACATCATACATAGTTATTACAGTGTTATTAATTATGTTTTGAATGCTATACCCTATCTTTTCATGACTACTTTGTGACAACCAATTGTACTTCTAAATTTTTTTCTTATTTTTACCCACCCTTCCATACCTCCACCTCCCTTCTATCTGGCAATCATTAAAATGTTCTCTGTATCTATGGATTTGTTTCTGATTTGCTTGTTCACTTTTATTTAGATTCTGTATATAAGCAAAATCATATTACATTTCTCTTTTTTATTCTGATGTATTCCACTCAACACAATACCCTCCAGGTTCATCCATGTCATCATAGAAGGTGAGAAGCTATTTTCATCCATGGTAGAGTAATATTTTATTGTATATATGTACCACCTTTTCTTTATTTATGCATCTGTCAACACCCATGCTCCCTCCACATCTTGGCTATTGTAAATAATGCTGCAATGAACATAAAAGGCCTGTCTTGGAAGTATCCAGCCATGTAATATGAAAAATAGAGGCATTTATGGCTAGATTTTTTTCTCAGACAGCTCTTGTATGAATGAACTTGGCCCCTTAAAGTAGCATTTTGCGTTTCTTTGGATAAATATCAAGGAGCAAAATTACTGTGTCATTCTTTGTCTCTTCTTATGGTACTTGTTTTAAAGGCTATTCTGTCTGGTATAAGTATTGCTACTCCAGATTTTTTATTTTTATTTTAATAAAATAACATTTTTTATCTCTTTATTTTCAGTCTGTGTGTGTCTTTCATAAGAGACTTACTTCAGTACAAACACTTTATGACTTAAGACTCCCAATTTCTTACCTTATATCCACACCTTATGTCATTGTCATCATTAATTTTACTAATCTACAAACTATAATATAATTAATTAATATATTATTGCTATTATAATTTTGAACCCACTGTTATTTTTAGGTCAATTAAAAATAAGAAAAAAAATTAATTATTTTCATTTACTTTTTACTGTTTTCCTTTACTATGTGTGGATTCATGTTTCTGATCTATGTTAGTTACTTTATCTGAAAAACTTTTAAAAATAACTCTTAACAAGCGGATCTCAAAAAGTTAAAATATTTTTAATTTTTTTTGTTTGAGTAAATACTTATTTCATTTTTTGAAGGAAAACTTCTGTAATAAAGAATTCTGTTAGTAAATATTTTCATGCCTTTATATATTTTATTCTACTTTTTGTTTGCATGATTTTTAAACAAACTTAAAGTAATTTTTATTTTTGTTTCTCTATAAAGTGTTTTAATCCTCTGGATTAATTCAATATTTTCTCTTTGACTTATATTTTTTATAGATTATACTCTGGTATTGATTTTTAGTCTCCAATATGCTTAGTGTTGTTTGAGCTCCCCAAATCTGTGGTTTGTAGCTTATAATTAGTTTTGGAAAATTCTCAATTATTAGTTATTCAAATATTCTGTCCCTTTTTTCTCTTTTTTTTTCTAGTGGTACCATAATGTATATATTGCTTCTTATATTATTGTTTCACAGTTCTTAAATACTTTTTCTATTTTTAATTATTTTTTTCTTTCAGGTTAGAAAGTTTCTATTGTAATATCTTCTTGTTCAATGATTTATTTTTTAGCTGTGTGGTGTTTTATCATGTGTTTATTGTTTCTTATAAATTTATTTCTCTGCTTATATTATCCATCTTGTATGTTGTCCACTTTTTCCATTAAAACTTTTACCATGTTAATATAATTATCAATTTGTGATAATTTCAAAAATTCTACTACATCTGAATCTGGTTTTAATGCTTACACTATGTAACAAACTTTGTGGGTTTTGTTTATTTTGTTATTGTTTGGTCCTGTAATGTTTAGTTGAATAGGAAATGCTATACCAGGTTAAAAAACAACAACAACTAAGATAAATGGGACTTTAGAATAAGATGTTATGTTAATCTGGTTAGAGTTTTGTCTATGTTTAATATTTATTGTGGCTATCAGAGGTGTCAAATTCTAAGGTCCTTGTTTTTTCTTACTTTTGACTTCGAGGCTTTCATATGTTTTACATCACAGAGAATACCTGTTTCTTGCATTTCTTTTTAGCTCTGCTTCATAATTATTACACTAAAGCTGTCTTAGTGTAATAATAATGTGGTATAAGTAAATCATTTTATAATCTACAGAATGTCTCAGTCTTTCTGTGAATCTCTGTGTTGGGGCTATGTCTTCCACAAATACTTCTGTCCATCCTCAGGGTTATCAATTTTTATCTGCTTTCTCCTCTATCCTTGGCTACAAGTTCAATCTATTCCTTGATAACTGTTTTATTCTCCTCTCTTACAGCTTTAAGAGTTTAGAATTGAGAGAAATGCCCCTTCCCCAAATGAGGTATTATTTCATGATTATGCTCCAGCAAAGACCTTTCCTTTTTAAATTAGGAATTTTTTATTATTTATAAATACATTTCTGGGTGTGTTTCAAAGTGATACTACACTTTTTTTTCTGCCACAGTTTTGAGAGAATGTTTTTTTTTTTTTGTTTTTTTTTGCTTTTTCATCATGACAACCTTATAGGGCTCCTAGAAAAAGTAGGCCGCAGAAGTATGTCATTCCAAATTCCTGCCACCAGTAGTTTCTTACTATCAAGCTACTTTATTTATATTTAATCTTTAGTCACTCATAAAAAATATTATTTAACTGTTGCTACCTGTTTATGGTTACAGTGGCTTCTGCTTGAAATAAGCCAATTTCAATAGCTATATCCCTCATGAATGCTGACATTCCTATATCTCAAGGTAATTCATTTTTTTATAAATTTAGTTGTCTTATTGTTCAAGAAATGTTGATGCCTTCAAGCTATTCCAGATTTTTGTTGTTGTTGTAATAACAACAAAAGTGACAACTTCCAAACTTATTACAGAATTGAAATTGAAATCTAAAGAAACTATTTTGAGAAAAAAACTGAGTTACAACTTTTTGTTATTAAACAATGAGAGGCTGGCTATTAATAGTTTAATCCTGCTTTTTCATGAAAGTACACTCAGTAAATCAAATTTTAGCATTCACATCATTACCTAGATTTTTTTATGTGTTGATGAAGCTTGCAATAATTTCTTGGATATTGAACTATATACACGGTCCAAGACTTTATTTTCAATTCCAATGTCCAAAAATATCTGAAAACAAACATTTTGGTTTTGTTTGTTTATTTAAATAACTGTAAAATAGAGACAACACAATCTGTCATAAAGTGATATACATTTTTATAATGAATATTGACATGTTTGGCTAGAAAAATATTGTGTTTTAACTATGAGAATTTCCTGAGACGTCAATGAAGGAATTAAGTAGTATATAGTATATACTCTGAAAACTTTTAAAATTCAAAAAGAAATTTTATTCCACAACTAAGTGACCTTAAGGGTTTTGAATTTGTGTTTTGTGAAAATTTTAACTTACTAACTTATTTCTCTTTGCTTTAACATATCATTTGAAATGAGTAAGTTGTTTCTATCATTAAATAAATTTTAGAATTTAGATGGAGTTCTCATTATGGGTCATGCCTCTCAGAATATTTTTACCTGAATGAAACTTTCTTTACTTCATTACGAAACTTGCTCTGAACCCTGAACTATTAAATGTTCTTTATCTGAGAAAGAATACTCAACAGACCAGAAATAGAGCACAACCTTTCCAGGAGTCATCACCCTGAAGTCAGCAAGAAAAGCACAGAAGACTAAACCTTTCTCTATTTACCAATCTTATTAAAATCACTTATTTTGTACAACTTTTAATGGAGCTTCCAGAATATCCATAATAGATTAATATTTGATGCTAAAATACTCATTTACGTTAACATTCAGGAAATAATGCTGCTATTGTAGTATGAATTTTCTGATCAATGAACTGATAACATTTTGCCATGAAAATTAGACCATGTTTTTCCAATGACAATACCGCAGTTAATAAGGGGGACATATTTTAAAAAAAATTATTACTTTGACAATATCAAAAATAGTTTAAGAAAACAACACATTAAATTTTCTGTATTAGCATCAAAGTGAACACATAATACAACACATAGATGATGCACTGTAAAATTGTACACCTGGAACCTATGTAATTTTTGCTACACAATATCACCCCAATAAGTTTAATGATAAAAACCTCAACATTGAAAACTATACTTATTTTTTATGTTTTGTCTTCATTAATTTTTAGTCACATTGTTTTGAACATAATGTCTTTTGTCTAATTGAAATATTATATTTTATGTGTGTTGCTCTCAGAGTGCAAGTAATAGAAAAATTGAGTAATATTTTCTTAACACATTCTAATTTTTTAAAATTTTATTTATATAAAGTCAACAGGATCAAGATAGCAGAGTACATAAACACTGTACTTAATTCTTCCCATGGCCACATCAAATTGCAACTCAATTACAGAGTAACACTTTTGAAAAGAACCTGAATACTAGCTAAACAGACTTTTTGTAACTGAAGATATACAGAAAAAGCCATGCCAAGACTGAAAGGAGTGGTGGAGATGCAAAATGGGTTTGTCCCACAACCACATATAGCAATTAAAATTTAAGTAGGATATCTCAGCTGTAGAGGTCTTTTTAAAGAGTGAGGGTTTTAAGTCCCACACTGGGTTTCCTATTCTAGAACACCAGACCTGGAAAAAGTAGTCCCCATAATATCTTCTTGTGAAAATAAGTGTGGATTATTTCTGAGTGAGATACAAGGCTACTGAAGTTCCAAGTGTTGCTTTAAGATGTCTGTGCATAGACTGACTCACTGACTAACTCACCTTCTCTGAGCTCCAGCACTGAAGCAGTAGCTCAAAAATTGCCAGGAAAATACAGGAGGGAACTAAATTGTCTGACATCATGGTGAAGGCTGGAGGGGCAGCTATCTTTGAAAATAAACATCTGGCAGGCATTATTATTTATTTGCTGAGCCCTACCTTCACATAGCCTGCATGCAAAAGCACACACCAAATCTGAGTCTCCAAAAACTTGCCTTACACTTGTGATTCTCTGAGAATCTACCCTACTTAAACCATGCACTAAATCAAACCTCTTTTTGCAGCTATTCTTTACCAGGTTCCAGAATGGGACAAGACTTGGAACTTTTCTAAAATTTCTCACAGATCCACAAACCCTAAGCAATGAGTAACTAGCCTTGGTATGCCCTATATCTTCTGCTAAGTGTCTCTGGCACTAATGGCAGTCAGCGTTTATTTACAACATAGCTTCCACATCCAGCTCTGATGGCTACCAACTATAGATTATATTGTAGCTTCTTCCAAGTGGTCCTGGGCTGAGCACAATTAGTGGGTTACCTGAGCCTACACCAAAGTGCCTCCCAAGACTTCCCAGAAGAAACACACACCAGGGGCCATCTTTGGACCACATTGGAGAATTAACCAATTAGCTCTACAGATGACATACCTAAAGGCACCAGACCTCTGATACAATAAATCTTACTATGTGGGATCAGTCTCCACACTACAGCTTTTCTATTCTAGTTAGTTTTCACAAGCAGTTAGCCTGAAGGTCAATTACATCAACATATGTGCCAACAGAAATAAAATCTCAACGACAACAAAAGGGTACACACAACACACACAATAGCCACACCTTGAGCACTCAGCTCAGGTGCCCAGGAATTCTGTAACACTGGGAACCACAGGACGCATATTATATGAGGCCAACCTTTCAAAACTGAGAAATGTAGCAGTTTTCCATACTACATAGAAACACATAGGGAGGCTGGCAAAATGGGGAAACAAACAAACAAAATCCCTCATAAGTCCAAAATAAAATAACAGGACAAAACTCAGAGAAAAATATAAATAAAATGAAGACAAGTAATCTACCAGATTCAGACTTCAAAACACTGGTTATAAGGATGTTGAAGAACTCAGAATGAGAATATATGAAATTAGTGAGAACTTACACAAAATGATAAGAACAATATAGGAAGTCAGAATTGAAGAATACAATAACTGAAATGAAGGATACATTAGATGAAATAAATAACATCTCAGATATAGCAAATAATCAAATTAATGAATTGGAAAAGAAGGTATTAGAAAACATGCAATTTTAACAACAACAATAATATTAAAAGATAATTCAAAAGGCCTCTGGAACAACCTCAAGCATAACATCATTTGCATTAAGGGAGCACCAAATGATGAGAGGGCACAAAAAGTTAAAAACATATTTGAATAACTAATGACTAAAAACCTCTCCTAACCTGCCAAAAAATAAATAGACATACAGGTCCAGGAAACATAGAGAGTACCAAAGAGAATGAACCAAAAAGGTCCATAACAATACATATTATAATTAAAATACCAAAGGTTAAAGACAAAGACATAATTCATTGCAAGACAAAAGAGTGTTGGCACAAAGATTTTCAAAGTGATGGAAAACAAGAACCTATAACTAAGATTACTCTATCTAGCAAGGCTATTATTTAGAATCTAAGCAAAAATAAAGAGCTTCCCAGACAAGAAAAAATTAAACAAGTTTATAACCACTAAACTAGTATTATATGATATGCTAAAGAAACTTCTTAAAGAATAAAAAGAAAGAAGAAGAAGAAGAAGAAGAAGAAGAAGAAGAAGAAGAAGAAATAAAAAATGTGAATAATAAAATGGCAAAAAGTACATACATATCGATAACTACTTTAGGTGTAAATGGATTAAATACTTCAATTAAAAAAAACTGAGGGTGGCTGAATGAAGATGAAAATGAGATCCATACATATGGTGTTTCAAAAAGACCCACTTCAAATTGAATGAAACATACAGACTACAAATAAAAAAATGAAAAAGTATATTTCATGCAAATGGAAATGAGCAAAAGCTGAGGTAGCAATATTTAGACAAAACATACTTTAAAACAAAAGCTATAACACATTACAAATAAGAATATTTCACATACAATAGCCAAGATATGGAAGCAACCTAAATGTGTATTGATAGATGATTAGATACAGGTGTGGTATACATACATAATGAAATATGACTTGGCCAAAAATAAAAATAAAATCTCACCATTTACAACAACATAGATGGGCCTAAATGATATTGTACTGGGTGAAGTGGGTTAGATAGAGAAGGATAGATACCGTATTACTTTACATCTTCAGAACTTATTTATTTCACAAATGGAAGTTTGTACCTTTTAAACACCTATACCCAATTTTCCCACTTTTGGCAACCACTAATCTGATATTTGTTTCAACAAGGTGATTTTTTAGATTCTACATATAAGTAAAGTTATACATTAATTTTTTCTCTGTGTGACCTATTTTACTGAGCATAATGCCCTCATTAAGATGCAGGTGTCTATTCAATATAGTGATTTTATTTGTTTAGATGTATACCCATATTTAAAATTGCTGGATCACATGTTAGTTCTATTTTTAACTCTTTGAAGAACCTTCATACTGTTTGCTTTAGTCTATATAATAATATATATTTCTACCGGGATTTTAGAAATCTGATCAATCAGTTTTTAATGTTCATATATTTTGCTTGCTTGCTTTGAAATTATACATGTCTCCTATCCCAGAAAAAAAATAAAGTTAAAAAATATTTTCCAAGCATCCATGAACTCTAATAACCATTAATATTGTGCTTTACTATGTGCTAAGTATGGTGTAAACCACATTGTGTATACTATCTCATTTAATTTTCATGCTATTTCTATAAAATACATTATTATTATTATTTGTATACTTTACAGTTTTCTTTTATCTGATATGATTCAGATATTGAATTTTTTATTCCTGAGTTTGAGCTGTTACACCACTTTCAAGAATGCCTGTCCTCAGAGATCATATACTTTGTTGGGGTAAACAATAAAAAAATACACAAAATAGTTAGATAACATATCCTATCTAAAATATTCTCACTTAAATAATAGAGATAGATGCCAATGAACAGACTATTAGGTAAGTTAAAAAGAGGAGGCACTATTATATAGCATTGTTCATTCATTTTAAAAATTAATTTAGTATTACTCTGAAGTTATCTGGAATTTTTTCTATATACAGAGTAAACGCCAGAGTAAACCTGGACTTGTCTATCTACATAACCAATTATACAATACTATTATTTTTGAAAATAAAAATGTTGTCAGTGTTATGATAAATATTTTTGGATCATAACTTAAGATTTTAGTCATTGCTCTATTTGTATCTGGGTTTCAGTTTTTCCATCGCTGAAATTGAAGTATCAACAAGATGAATGTTAGTCTTTTCCAGCTTTAACCTTTGTATGATAGTCAATGCAAATAATTAATTTCCACTGAAAACTGAAAATTAACTTTTCTAAAACTAAATGCTTTTGCTACTCTTTTATTTGAAATTGTTCTCAATTATATTCTATAACTCAAAGAAACTGAGAAGTAATCATTTTCTTTCTCTCTCTCACATTCCATATCTGATTAATCACTGTGTCCTATTGGTTCTACAACCTATCCTTAAATGGCTTTCCTATTTCAAACCCTCTTCATCACTCTATTAGATGACTATATTAGCTTTTTAATTATTTTCTCTATGTAACTCTTTATCATTTTTTGCTTGCATTTACACCCATATGATGTTTCTAAAGCACAAATATAACCATATAATCTCCTTAACTTCATTTCTGTAATATCTCCTCGTAGCCTATGAAATAAAATTTAATGTTCTTAGAATAGTGTGCAAGACTGTCCATGACCCACCTTGCACACTTCTTTAAGGACAATCTCTTTTACCTTCTTGAGGTATTCGTTTTTATTTACTAAAACGTAAGCTTTATGAAAAACAAGAACTATTCCATACCCAATTAATTCTTTGTACATAGATTAAAGCCTAGTATGAAGTAATGGTTTAATAATTGTTGAGTGGGTGAATAGTTTCCTGTTTCTTCTACATCATCAATTGCTTTTTTCCTATGGCCTATTCACATCAATACACAAATGAACCCAAATATCACCCACCATTCAAAAAACCCTCAATTTACACAACACCATTTTTCTCTTATTTCTGAATTGTATTATTTTAAAAGTAGCTTACAAGTACTTTAAGCACACTCTAATTTTCTTTTTTTTTTAATTCATTTTTATTGTTAGACTTATTGGGGTGACATCTGTTAGCAAGGATTACATACATTTCAGGCATACAATTCTACAGTGCATTGTTAACTTGATGTTTCTATATAATTCTTCACCCTATTCCAAATAGATAAATGGTCCAAATAGATTTGGACCATTTTACCAAACTATCATCATCAAGGTCATTAACAGCCCCCTCACAGCCAAATCGAATTAACACACCTGTTTTCATGTTATTTGACCTCACAGTATTTAGCAAACTTCCCCTTTTAAAAATATTTTTAGTTTAGTGTTTTAGACCACAACATTTCTAGTTTTAATTTTCTTTGACTTCTCTTTTTCATTAAGACTTTAAAAAATTCTTAAAAGTTTTTTATATTCTTTGTTAAGTTTATTTTATGTATTTTATCTATTATGACTCAAATCTAGGATATCTTCACTCTCTATAATTTCTTCATAAGTGATATCATCAACTGCCATTAAATGAAAAGTTATTAATACACTGGTAACATTCAAATTTTATTTTCAGCTCAGTCTTCTAGTAACAAAATTCATATATGTACTTATTTGTCTACATAATATTTTCTGTTGTGTTTGTCATCACAAAAGTATGCTTTTGATTCCAGTCTTTCAAAATATAACCTAATAAATATTTACTTCCACAAAGTAAATGGAAAAACATAACCAAATTTAAACCTTGATCATTTTTGTAACACCAACCCTTATCACAGTGTCTGGCAAACAATCATTTATTTATACAATAAGGTTTAGGTATATAGAAATTGATATATTTGTAATTTGTGCTTGAGCTAAGTTATATTTAAAATTTTTGCCCAACTCATTCTACAAGGCCAACATTACTCTAATACCAAAGCCTGGTAAACACAACACAGGAAAAGAAAACTATTGACCAATATCTCTAATAAACACAGGTGCAAAAATCCTAAACAAAATACTAGCAAATAAAATATAACAATGCATTAAAAAGTTTATATATCATGATCAAGTGCAATTTATTCCAGAAGAACAAGGATAGATTAATATATACAAATTTATCAATGTGATAAACCATACATAAAAAATAAAATAGAAAAACCATATGATTATCTCTATTGATATATTTAGACTGGTGCACAAGTAATCGTGGATTAAGACCACAAAATTTAAGTTATTGTAACTAGATTCAAACACATATTTATTCATGAAAATAAGAACCATTACAATCAACACATTTTTGCCAATGAGAAATAAGTGTGTTATTCCTGTAGCATAAAAATTTGTGCTTCAGGATTCAACAAACTTTTGAAAAGCATTTTTGGCATACTGCTTGTTGTGGAAGTGTTTTCTCTACCAATAGTTGTTGAGATGCTTGAAGAGGTCAAGTAAATATGGCAGATGAGGCAAAACATAGAAAAAAACATTCAAAATGATAAAACATCTAGTTATGACAGAAAACACAATAAAATGTGTATAGAAGGAAAGTATCTCAACATAATAAAAGCCATATGTGACAAACCCTTAGCAAATCTCATACTGAATGAAAATAAACTGAAATCTATTCTTCTAAAATTAGAAACAATCCCCTGTTCATGGATAGGAAGATTTAACATTGTTTAAATGGCCATTCTGGCCAAAGCAATATACAGGATTAATGCAAAACCCATTAAAATTCAACAGTCATACTTTCATGAAATAGATAAAAGAATTATTAAATTTATATGGAACCATAAAAGACCTCTAATTGCCAAAGCAATACTACATAAAAAGAATAAGGCTGGTGGCATTACACTCCCTGACTTCTATTTATATTACAAAGCATCAATAGTCAAAACAGCTTGGTACTGGCAGAAAAACAGAAATATAAACCAGTGGAGGGAGTTCCCTGGTGGTGTAGTGGCTAAGGCTTCGGCGCTGGCGCTGTCAGCGCTGCGGCCTGGGTTCGATTCCCAGCCAGGGAGCTACCCACATACCAAAAAGCAAAAAAAAAAAAAAAAAAAAAAAAAAAAAAAAAAAAAAAAAAAAAAAAAAAAAAAAAAAAAAAAAAAAAAAAAAAAAAAAAAAAAAAAAAAAAAAAAAAAAAAAAAAAAAAAAAAAAAA
>PVJL010013252.1:0-33148 GCA_004026885.1 Lyroderma lyra
TTAATTACAGGCACCATGATGTATATCAGATCCCCAGAGCATATTCATCTTATAACTCAAAGTTTGAAATGAGTATTTCTGAGATTCTGAAGCACCCATTCCCATTGGGTCTTTCTTTCTGAGATTCGCCAAACACACACACACACACACACACACACACACACACACACACACACACACACAATGACTGCCCACCTGGTTATACAAAGGGAAATGCAAATACACGAGGTTATCATACAGAAAGACGAAAGTGATTGGAGGCAGCTCTATCTTAATGCAAGTCAACCTAGTTTCTGGGCATCATGCCCAGAGCTCATAAATACAGAGGGGAGATTCATCAGGGTAATGGGCAGAAGAATTCACATGCTCAGGGGTCTTTCTTAACCCTGTGTCTCCACCCTGTGGAGCTATTACTACAAGGAGACACACACCATGTGGAGGGGTTCAGAATAAAAGGCCTCAGCTTCCTCTTCTCTAAGATATTATGCATAGATGCAGTGAGAGCAGTAGTCTCACAGTTTGCAAAATGGCATGTTTTCACTTTCTCTCTGTAAGGATCCAGTATGTTCTGTGTTCCTTGCAAAAGCTTTTTACTCCCTAGAGATTCTTCTGAGCAGAGGACATGTTGTAGGATAATGGGCCTGGCTCATACAGAAATGTGTCAGAACACTGAAACACTGGCTCAGAAATGAGGGGCAAGGCCAGCCTTGTTAAAAATCCAGGGTTCTCATTTGAAAGTGAGTTGAATCATTGCTCGGGTTAGGTAAGAGGCCTTGTGACTTAAATGGCCACACCAGAACAGTTGGTAGAAAGAGGGAAATTAGAACAGCTTTTGAGGTTTCTCACATTTTCCTGGAGCCTGTAGGCCCAGGCCCTTTGCCCCCTGGTCTTAAGTGTACCAAAAGCATTGAGAACACCAGACACACGAGTGTGTTCTGACTTCAGGATTTTTTGCCTGGGGCTGCAGTACTGGGTCAGGCCACCAGAGGGCAAGCTGTTTGCACTGTGCACAATGGCCCAAGAATTAAAAATCAAAAGCGGTCATTCTTGGTGTTTCTTGCCTCTGAGCAACCTGCACCGTTGATTATCAGCATCCATTTTACAATGTGAGCTGCTCACAGACTAGAGGGAGTTCTGAGAAATTTTCACAATTTCTTCGGCTTTGGTGCCTTCTGCACTTAACCTAAGAAAGGCTGAAATTACCCATGTTTCTTAGCCCCCCAAAAGCTGAAAGCCATGAGAAAGACATGGATGCAGCATAAAGGCTAATTTATGTGAAAGAATATAGTGAGTGCCATGGGGAAAACCATAGACTCTAGGTGTGTCTGAAAGGTCTCCAGGGTGTCACTAGTGCTGTGATTAGAGGGTAAGTGGAGGCATGCCTGTGGAAGTGACTAAAAAGTATGCTGGTGTGGGAGAGCTCAAAGGGACAGAAACTTAAAGCAAAAATACAATACATTTGTCTATAGAAGAGGTTCAAAAAATTCCCAGTGGCTGGAGAGAGCTAGAAGGTAAGGATGGCAGTGCAAGACCTGAGCTGCTAGGATGTGCTGGTTGTCTGCTGAGTAACTGCAGTCCCCTCACATAGTGATTGAAAACAAATGTGGACCACATCTCAGTCTCTATGATCAGGCCCCAAGTTTCTGAGAGTTGGGAGCCTCAGCCTCAAGGTTTCCTGGGAGGCTGGGCTTCACTGTCAACTGAGGCTCACAGTACATAGGGTTGGTTTGTGACATCATGCATAACCTGGCAAGTTTCAGTTCCATCAGGAATCTCAGGGATTTTTCTTAGTTGGCAACAAGTTTTGGTTATTGTTAGTTTGCTTATTTTTATTTTGCACTTGTGCTTAATAGCAGATTATTATAGGTGACTCTCCCTGTAGTGAACATTAAATCAAAGAGACAGAGGGAGACACACAGAAATATAAACAATGAGGCAAACAAAGAGAGACATATGTACAGAGAAAGATAAGGTTCAAAAGATAGAGAAAATTACACAGAGAAATAAAGAGACAAAAGGAGACACAGGGAGACACAGGGAAAGAGAGAAAGTAAGCAGAGTCATAAATTTTCATTACACAATGAAAACATGGGGCAAAAATGATACCCATCATTTGGCCCTATTCTATTATGTATTTTATACCCCAGTCACAAATACCATCCAGCTTCAATAAATGGGGCTGACACAGGGATGTTTGATGTGGAATAAGGCGCATTGACAACCGCTGAGGCTGCCCAGCACATAGGCTGAGATGTGGTGCTTAAACCTGACACTAAATATGAAGGAAAACTCTCTAACATTCTATGCCCAATGAGACAATGTTGAGATTTCAGTTAATTTCAACTCTTCTGAAATATAAGGAAAAGGGTCAAGAGTCACTGGATGCCAGTGCATATTCAGCTTTTCCTGTTGGTGCTGTGTTCAGTGTTCTGTCCTACATTATCATTATCACCCAATTGTTATATCTGTGTCTGTGCCCATGTGACCCTAGCTCAGATGTTCCAGGTACTTCAAATTCTATATATCTATATATATAATGTCTAATGACAGCCTGTGAAATAAAGGCTAGAAAGATCAACTGTGCAGATGGGAGACTTAGAAGGACCTAAAAGAACAGGTTGGTTTAAATTACATTACTGGGGAGAAAGTAATGGCAGGCCTTAATTTAGCTCTGGATCCTCAGTGTTTGGGGTGCAGCAGAACCCAGGCCTTCCAGAGGTGTAGTGTTGGCCATGCTGGTGTGACTTTTTTTGCACTTGGCATGGGGTAAACTGTTAGCAGGCACCAACCCAGAGAAACCTTGGAGAGACCTTGTCTTAAGATGAAACCAGGGAGTTCCCTGGTGGTGTAGTGGCTTAAGGCTTCGGCACTGGTGCTGTCAGCGCTGCGGCCTGGGTTCGATTCCTGGCCAGGCAACTACCCACATACAAAAAAACTACTCAAGACAGTGACATCACATCCAGATCACAAAGACCAACAAAATTTGCAGCACTGGTAACTAGGCAGCCACATTCTAAAGAAATCCTTTTGCAGCTCACTTGGTTGAAAACATTAGATGTAATAAAATGTTTACTTGTTCTGTGCCCAGAGACCATGGCAGTGGCCCAAGAAAAGCCTGTAGTTGAAACTCTTTCATTGATTCAGGTATTGTTCAGGTCTCACTACAAATGCTTATGGCAATTTTAGGGGCAAGGCCAAGGAAACACAGGAGGCTTAGGGTAGTCAAGGCCAGGAGAGGCTTGTCCTCTGATCTTACCTTGACAGTCTTATGTTTCTTTCCTGTGTGTGTGTGTGTGTGTGTGTGTGTGTGTGTGTGTGTGGTGTGACAATTGGGATGTCCACCTGAGGTGGGCATTCCTTGAGCAGAAGCTGGATGAGTAGAACCCAGTAACCTAGGTGTCTGGTCAAGTTCACACTCCAGGTCAAGTTTGGCTGGCTGGGATGTGGAGGACAGAATGACTCTACCTAGCAATTATCCTAAGCCCTCCAGAGAAATGTCATATCACTGAGTTTAAGTCTGTGCTGAAACAGCTTGTAGCTGTTCTGGAAGCTCAAAGTCTGGTGGGCAGAATGGTTGTGATGCCTCCACACTGGCTGCTGGTCACTGTAACTGCAGAGCTTCAGGCAAAACACCAGTGATGACCTAGTCATTGGAGATACACACTCTATGTTTCTCTGCGTGAGAGGCAGGTACCCCATGCCAAGGGCAAACACAGAACCCTGTTAAATTTTGCCCTGGAGCTGTATTTAAAGTCATGCCCAGAAATGGCCAGGAAAGTCCATCAGTACAGAATCCAGCCAGGCCACTTCTCAGGGTAAACTTCTGGGTCTGCTCTAAGGTCATGTCATGAGATCTTGACATGGAGTGCCAAGCTTAACTTCCATTGACCCACTCCAAAGACCTGGATCCATGGGAATGAGAAAGGCTTATGGATGGTACATGGAAGCCCACAGAAATGGCTCGATGCCACACACACATGGGGGAGCTCCAGAGCCTGCCAGTGAACAAGGTGCAAAAAATGGACTCAGATTGTCATCTGGGCCTACATCCAAGGAAGGTGGATTCTCTGAGGGCCTCAGTCATTGATCTTAGATTTGAAGGGCACCTGGAAAGAGAATGTGGGTCATTTTTCTCCTTTCCCCACTGCAATACAAGCTCAGCAATCACAACACAGCTCAGAATTTGCTCTTATGTCACCTGAGGAGCTTGTTGAAGGGCAGGGGCTAGTCAACATAAAATGAACATCCTGATACTGAGCAGTGTTCACCCTAAGCAGATCCTTCAGAGCTCCAGGTCTATCTACATCAGATAGACCTGCAGCTCTGGAGTGGTGGGCAGGATTCTGGAGCAGGGTCTGTAAGAGTCCTGGGTCTAGGAAAGGACTCAGCACTCCTGGAAGATGAGCTGTCACTTGCACCAGCTCTGGAGTTTCCAGAAAACCTGGGAACGTCTCTGGGCCCAGCAATTCTGCAGTGGTTGCTGAATCTGGAATGACCTCCTGCACTCTTCCTCTACAACACATTCAATCCTGTCCTACTTCAGAACATGCTTTTTCTTTTACTTTTGTTGTTACTGTTATTTTGTTCTTTAATTTACATTTTTCACATTGATATAATCTCTCACATTAAGGTGTTAAATTCATTATAATGAAATTTAATAATTATTATGACAAGGTATACATTCATGAGCATTTAGATAATTCACCATAACTATGAAGCCATACTGTAGGGAGTGTGTGAGCCAGAAGCAAGGTCCTTTGTGTAAACAGGTTTTAGCAAGGCTACCTGTGTGCTTGTAGTCCAAAGTTCAAGCGTTTTGCAAGGCAGCCCAGAGCTGGCTGCACAAAGACACTGCTCGGAATGTGGTTTCTGGCTTTTGGAAAAATATGACATTGGGAGTAAGGTTGTTTGGTCTCTGGAAATGATTTGAGACATAACTATGGCCTGCTTGCCTTCCTTGAAGACAACAATAATAATATAATCAGTAATGCGTTAGCAACATGTACCAAAATATTGATTAAACGCAGTTATCCGTAACTATATGTCCTAGTTAAGATGTACTTTCCAATGTCGCTTTACTGATTTACCCCTATGATCTCACTTGTTTTGCCCACCTTATAAAATAAACTTGCTGCTGCCAAATGGGGTCTCTGTGTCTCCATCAGAGTGCAGAGAACCAACCGGTCCCAGCTTTTCTGTCTATGTCTGTGTCTGTGTGTTTTTTCTTCATTCCCCATCGCCTCCCCTCCGGTTCACCTGTTCACCCGCACAGGTCACAGCACCATACAATATTTTATCTTCTAAATCAAAATTTCTTACTCAAACCTTTCACTCCCCACTTCTTCTGTCTCCAGCCCCTAGCCATCAAAGTCTATTCTTCTCTTTGATTACATACTTATTCCCAAAAAATTCTCTTAATGGAGACATAGAATAGGATGACTTTTTTGTAAGCCCATGTAATTTTTGAAGTGACATATAATTTATTGTTTTCATTTGAAATGTTTATAATTATTTTAAAACTTAAAATTCCAGATGAATCGAATTTATAAAATGAAGACTTTTTGTAAATACATTAAATTACCAGCACATGTGGGGATTGGGAGAAGGCTGAGAAATGTACAGAGATGCTGTGTTATTTGAAGTCAAGCAGCCACTCTCAAGTTGTTGCCTTCTTAGCAAAGAACATGGGTACAAATATTATTGTACTTTTTATTGGCTCTTTGGCACTCAGCAGGTAAATAAACCTGTAAAACTACTATTTCCCTAGTTTTCAATATGTTTTACAAGTTAGCTTGATCATGCATTTGAACTCCATTTCACAATTTTCTATAAAGGGAACTGAGGGAGTGCAAATAAGGCATTGCTTAGTCACTAATAAAATAGTCTTATTTATAACTTCTATGACTATTTCCATTACACTTTCCACTGATCTCCACACATTTCTTCTTTAAATAAGGAACCAGAAACCCAAAGTATCTTGGTGAAGTTTAGAAAATGAAGGAGAACATTCTCTTTCTGTATATTTTGTTTAAAATGTACCCAAAATAATATTTTAAAAATCTGTGACCAGGATATAAAGTATGGCATAAGAAATATAATAAATAATATTATGATAACATTGTCAGTGACAGATGAATTATTAGACTTATTGTGGTGATCACATTGTGAGGTATACAACTATGTAATCACTACATTGTTTCATAAACCTGAAAATAACGTAAAATTGTATGGCATTGGACATTCAAGGATAATTTATACACACACATGCACACACAAATATATACGTATGTGTGTGTGTCTGCACTGCAAAGTTGAAAGGGAATTTTAATGAAAATCTTTTCATGCACTGATTTCCATTGATATCTAGTAGTGACTCAGCAAAGAGTAAACTCCAAAAAACAAACATTTTGTGATGATCAAAGCAGCATCTCTCATCTAATGACTAGGGTACTTTCTGGGCCTAGAGTGTTTTGTCTCATCGCTTTTTCAAGCTAATTTGTTTCCCTGGAGTTATAGAATTTAACTGATAAAAAATCATGTCACAATTTTTCTGTCAGTGATGTTTTATATAGTTTTAGACTCTTTAATATGTAAAGTGCATAGGAACATCTCCACTTCTAATGTTGTTAACCTAAGAGTGGTTTATTATTTTAGGATAACTTCTTTAAAAATGGTATTATTTTTTCTCATAATATAAGCCTATTCATGATTTCACTTACTTATTACTGAACAACTGTAATAAAATGGTGTGTGTAGATGTACAGTTCTTTTGAAATAAAAGAATTTAGCCAATTTTATTGCACATTCACTGTAACATGGGATATAAAACTAACAGGGAAAATTCACTACATAATAAAATGTAGTATGGTGAAAATTAATTGAAAAATATAATACAGATTATTTCTATAAAAATATACAATAAGTATCATCTCCAAAAAAAGTGTGACTATATTTAAAATCCAAGAAGATATTAGAAATTCTATGAAAATTACGAGAAGGTGTTGAGCCCAGAATAATTGAAGAAGAATTAATTCAGATTATTTTGAACAGATTATGTTTATATTATGCAAGCTGATGCTTGTCATATAATTTAAAATAAACAACTAATGACACAAAATTACAAATACTTCTACCAGAAAAAAACTGGATGCATTTATATCCAACCTCAATAACCATAATTTTAAAGTAAAATTACATTTACAAAAATGACATGGATATAAATTATTATGAGGTTGATGTTTATACAAACAACGAGCTACAATTCATGGCAGAAGTATAGATAATTGCATAAGCATAGCTACTGTTTGCACTGGTGCCTTATTTGTATTTTATTGTCTTTTGTCTGGCTGCATTTTCTTGAAAACCTTGGTTCCCACAACTTGTAACCCATAGCATTACTATAAACATCTTCACCCATGTAACAAACCCATAAAAAGCTAATTTCTCTTTCTACTCTCTCCCCAACTTCTGCCAGACGACACCAATGTCCATTGGTGTATGAAGTGAAGAGGTCTGAGGCTTTGCGTGTACCTTAGGGAAGTACATTGAAAATGGCATGCCAGCTTTAGCCAGGTTCACAATTTCTCCCATAGGAAGCATTTCACAATGGTACACCTGCAAACCCCTTGCAGAGATCACCAACTTCAGATAGTTGGGGTCCCCTTTCCTGAAAAAGGAGTTCCTAATTATTCCTTGGTATAACTAGGCGGAGAAACACCATAGACAAGAGACAAAGTCTCAGAGAATGCAAATCAGCCTCCCAGGGCATGCAGGTCCTACTTGAAGACTTTTAAGGTGAGAATGTCCTCACCTGGACTTCAATTATGTTTTCTTTATCATTTACCAAGTCCAATCCCATTAATAAATCTGCTCTCTGGTTCTGTCAAGGTGCACTCCAAAAATAAAAAAGCCCCAAGTCACCACCATCATTGCCCAAATGGGTTTTGAAAGTTTTGCACAGCCATCTCTTTAAAAATTCAAAGTTTGTGTTGGAGCTGGGTAGAGAATGAAGGACCCTGTCAGCCTCTGGGTTCCATAACTTCCAGGATCTCCAAAAAAGCACAGCACTTCAAATCCAAGGGCTCATATCTTTTTGCTCAATCTGGGAGGGCCATCTTACTAAAACCAAGAGCATACAGTGACTTCTTTCCTGTTTATCCCATTTCAGCCACAACCCCAGCACAGACTGTCAGGGCTCATACATCTCCCAGTCACTCTAGGAACATAGTGCCCCCAAATACTTAAGATTAAGTTGTGAGGAATGAAAAGAGTCCTGAAGACCATGGTGCTTAGCCTGGATCTGGCAGTGGGAGTTTCTTTCAACTGACTGCAACACACGGGGAACTCATGGTTTCTCCTCTGCATGGAGGGCTGCAATAGAAGATGTGAGTCCTGTGCAGCTTGACATTGGGTGAGAAAGCCAAGCAAACACTGAATGGATCTATCAGTTGTGTGTCCTATGATACACCATGTGCTTCTGAAGCACCCAGAGTTATTGTTCACCTTTAAATCCCTCTTACCTGAACAAAGACAAGGTCACTCTCTGTCCTTCTCTTTCACAGCACTAAGATCCTGGGAGCCCCAATTCAGTGCAAACTCTGATGGTCAGTCTTAGAGCAACACCTGAATTTTGATTGGGTTCTGTAAATGTTTGGAGTGTCCTGCACTGTGCAGAAAACTAAGGTGACACTGAGAAATGTGAGCATATTATCACCCTAAAGAACAAGTCTCAGCTATTTTTTTTCACAAGCTAATGACAGCCTCTACAGGTGCACATATTGCACATATTCTATCTTCAGCTTTATTTTGAACGGCCAAACCCCACGATTGTAAGCAAGTACACAGATTTCTTTCAAAGCATGAGGACATTTTTCCTTCATTTTTCTAAAACATTCCTTTCTTGGTAAAAAATCCCTCAATCACATCGAAACCTTGGCAACACTGCTGGTGCCTTACCCTGCTATCCTATTCAAATTTTTACTAAAAGAAATAGGACAAATGATAGGTAGCATTGATTGTGTGATTAGTATGAGCAAGGGCTTTATAGTAGGTGGTGAATTGATACTTTTTTTAATAGCCCTATGACATAGCATTACCATGATTCCATTGTACACAGGTTGAAAAACAAAACCCTTGCTAAGTTCTCACTCTGTTCTTCAATGGTATGGTCCCACATCTGACTCTGGGACCCTGCTCAATCAGTCCATGGGGTTTACCTTGAAAATAAATTTTATGATATCTTGAGGCAACCTCTCATATTGTGTCTTTTTCTCTGAACAGTCACATACACCAAAGAGTGTGTACACACATATACCATACATACATACATACACACACACACACACACACACACACACATGACTGCCCACCTGGAAGTACAAATAATACTCAAGAGGTTATTAGATGAATAAAATAAAGTGGTTGGAGGTAGCTTTGTCATTGTGCAGGGACACCCAGTTTCTGGGCATCATGCCCAGTGCCCATAGATAAGAAGGGGAGATTCACCAAGTTGATGGCCTCAAAGAGTCAAGTTTCACGGGGTTAGCCTGAACTAACATCATTCCTGAGCACCTGAAGAGAACAAAGTTTGATTTCTGTGTCTCCATTCTATAAGGCTCTCTAACTAGGAGCAGACACAGCCAGTGTTGATGGGCTTCAGGGCAAAAGCCCTCAGCTTCCTTTGTAAAATAGTGTGAATAAGACACAGTAACAGCAAGATTCTCGCAGCCTGCAGAAGAGCCTGTTTTCACTTGTTCTTCACCAGGACACAGTGTGTTCTGAGTCCCTGGCAAAAGTTTTTTACTACTTAGAGGTTTCTCAAAAGGGAGGGCATCTTGGAGGTTAAGAGGCCTGCATCATGCAGAAATGATGGACAGCACTAGAACATAGGCCCAGGAATCAGGAGTCAGACCAGCCATGTTGGAGTCTCAGCGTTCTTATTTGAAAATGGGTGGAGTCATTGCTCAGGCACATGTGAGGGGCTTTGTGAGTAAACTGGACACAGACATACAATAGAAAAATAAAGAGGGAATGGAGAGCCACTCCTGGGGTTTTTCACAATCATCTAGAGCCTCTAGGCCAAACCCTTCACCCCCTGGTCTCTGGTGTACCAAAAGCCTCCAGAACCCCAGACAGGGAAGTGTATCCTGATTTAGGTTTTCCTACCTGTAGCTGAAGTACCAGAGTTGAAGACCAGGGGACGAACTGTCCCCGTTATTAGATAAAATAGCATCTCTCACAAAGACTAGGCTAGACCTCCTTGGCAATATCAGTGGTCACACACAAACCTAAACTATACCTCTAAGATAACCCCAAAAGGAAACTTTCCTTTTTTATTGTGGAGTTTGAATTTGCCTTTCTGTTAAATTAGATTGAGTTTGTAAGATAAGAACTATTTTGAAACTGCAACCTTGAGGGAGGAGGAGAAACTACACTAGTAAGCTTCATTTTGTGGCTCAGAAATTATTTTAGAGTTAAGGAACTTATGAGTCCAGGGACTCTTAGGGAAGTGAAATTATTGAAACAGATGTATATCTGGGATTACACCAAATTTAAAGTGGTGTACTTTCCAGGGTTTGGTTTGGTTTTGTAGTTTTGTTTTGTTTTGTTTTAAGGAATTTATGTTTAGGAATTAAAATTTTATCTCTATTTTTATTTTATGGAATACAAATCACTTTAGGCTTTATTGACACTTTCCAAAGATAGTTGAAAATAGAATAATATTTCTCTTTTGGCTGTTTGGTGTCCTTTAGGTAATACTAAGGATGAATTTAAGATTTTCAATAGATTTATATGTAGTGGCTTAAGTTGTCTATTAGGTTCTTTACATTAAATTTAATATTTTATTTTGGAAACTTTATAAATTATAAACCAGATGTCAAAATCATAAAGTGACAAAATATACTAGTTTTCTCTGTTTTTTTTAAGTAATTGCTATAAATTACTCAGGTACATATATGTGTACACTTAAAATATCTTGTCAGGAAAGTCTTCCATCACCAGGAACCTGGATTTTATTAAATTCATCTCAGTCACAATAATAATATCCTATGTACTGCCATCTTCAGATTTCTGTGTCCCATTAGAGAAATTTCTCTTCCTCTTCTTTTTTTTTTCTCAGCCCTGTGTTAGCTCTTTCAAGAGCTTGGTTGTTATTACAAATTGATAGAGGCATTTGTTGGGCATGAAAATAAGACTGGCTTTTAGTGGTTGGAAAAGAATGGTGATGGCAGCTTGACTGTTTCAGCTTATCTTTGTGAAATTTGCATTTATTTCACAGTGATGATTTTTACACATATTTTAATTATCCATAAATATTTTGCTATTTTAACCCCAAATATAGACAGAATTTCCTTTTGTAAAGGGGAAAATCTTTTATTTTTCAATATAAAACTGTACCATTCCATGTTTTTTTTAAATAAAAATCATTCTACTCTACTATGATTTCCTTTGGGGATTCATACCAATGTCAATGTTTGCTCTCATTTTTAAAAATTTGGTAAGTTAAGATCCCAAAAGGAAACTTGCTTGTGCTATAAAATATTCCTACTTGAAATCTGAGCAGTCTTGCTTATTGAGGGCCAAGTGCTTGATTCCTTTATTAATTCCTTACTGGAAAGCCTCATATAGTTAAGCTTTCTTCAACACTACACTGGAGAAATTAATCAAAGTTTTTAATAAAATTGTGATTGTTAAATTTGATGAAATAACATTTAGGCTCAAAACCTGAGATGAAAGCAAATATTAGCATAATGACAATTTTTATTAGGTTTTTGTAATTGTTAAATTTATTGGGGTGACATTGATTAGTAAAATTATATAGGTTTCAGGTGCAGAATTCTATATTGCATCCTCCACATGTTGAATTCAGTGTTCATCACCCAGAGTCAGTTCTCTTTCCATCTCCAAGACAATTTTTACTGATTCTTTCTTTGAGTTAAGACCTCTGATTTGCAAATTGCTTTTCCAAAGAGGAGTGCCAAATACACCTCTGCTCAAATATTATTTTAAAAATCATCTGCTCTGAAACTTCCACAATAAAATTTTTCTTTACAGAGGACAGTAATCCTGGTATTAATGAATTACATTAATGTCAGTTTAACATGCCAATTGAGTCTCAATTTCTAACCTACTATTAAAGAACCTCTAGGATTACTGTTGAAGTAAGACATGCATAAAAAATATACCTTATGTTTGAGCTCTTCTGTGATACAAAAATTTGCATATTCCACTTTTGTCCTTTTAAAAACAATATTTTGAATCCAAAATCAGTAAACATTCGATAAGATGCTGCAGTTCTTCAAGACAGGACATGGGTAAGACTGCAGGTAAAACCTCCAGTGTTCGAGGGTATTAGCACTTGCAGGGCATAGAACTGGTAGCTACTTGAGTTGTACCAATTGACTTCAGTGAATTTCTGGTGAAATACCAAGTTTTTGTTAATGATGGTCATTCATAGCCCTGTGGTCTAATACACTTTCCCCAGAGTACATGGAGCAGTTTCCTGAATCTTCCGGTGTGGATCACTTCCTGGAAAAATTTCTTTGCTCGTTGATGTTGAATGCTATGCAGTAAAGCCAGCGTGATGTAGTAAAGTTCAGGCACTGTGATGTCATGGGGACAAAAAAGCAACACAACAGAACTGACAGTGCCAGTTAATGGTTATTCTTAATGTTGAGCTGGAATTACATTTTATTAAACTGAATAAGCCTTTATGAGAGCAGACAATCAATTTTTTGAAATAATCCTAGAAAATGTGCTTTATTCCTTAATATCACTATGGTCACCTGCTTGGGCTATCTGCATTGTTCAAGGTGGGGTTCTGGTTGAATCGCTCTGCCTGTCAGGTTGAAACACAGCTTGGGTAATGTGCTACTCATGTTGCTGGGCTGCTGGGGGTGTCTTTGCTGGTCAGGTCCATGTTTGTGTTAGTGTTTGTGCTGGTCACATTGAGTGTCTGTCTGAGGTCTCTGTGCTGGTCAGATTGCAGGTCAGCTGGGGTGCTCTGTGCTGGTCAGGTTGGGAGTCTCTTGGGGGTCTTTGTGCTTGTCAGGTTGAGGATCTTACTTGGGTGTCTGTGTTCAGGTTGAGTGTTTGCTGCGGGTCTTTATGCCGAGTCAGGTCAGAGGTCTGTCTGGTGTTTCAATGGCTCTTCACATTGAAGGTCTTCAAGGGGACTGTATGCTGGTCACATTGGAAGTATTCCAGAAATCCTAATGCTCGTCAGTTTGGGGTTTGGCTGGGGGTATCTCTGTTGTGCAGGTTTGAGGTCTGTTGCTAAGTGCTTATCACAGGGTTGTCTCACTGGGATCTCTGTGCTGGTCAGATTGGCGATCTTCTGAGATCTCTGTGCTGGTTAAGTTGGTTTTCTGCCTACGATCTCTGCTAGATAGGTTTTGGTATGCAGGAGTTCTCTGTGCTGGCCTGGTTAGAGGGTGGCTCAAGGTCTCTATGCTGGTCAAGTTTAGAATCTGCTGGGGACCTCTATGCTGCTGAGTTTTGGTGTCTGCTGGGGAACTCTGTGCTATTAAGCAAAGGGGTCTTCTGGGGGTCTCTATGCTGGTCAGATTGAAAGTCCGCATGGGGTCTCTCTGGTGGTCTGATGGTTGTCTTCCTGGGGACTCTCTGCTTGTCAGGTTAGGGTTCTGCTGGGGGACTCTATTTTCAGTCACATTTGGAATCTGCCCGGGGTTTGTCCTGGTCAGGTTTTGGGTCTGCTGGTGTTTCTGCTGGTCTCATGTGTTTCTGGGGGTCTCTATTCTGATTATGTTGGAGGTATGACTTAGGAGTTCTTTTCCAGTGGGGCTGTGTGTGACGGTTATTTTTGGGGTCTGTGTGGCTCTCTGTGATGGTAGGTTGGAGATCTGCCAGGAGTCTCTATGCTGGCGATTTGGAGGTTCTGCTCAGGGTTATCTCTGCTGGTGAGGATGGGGATGTGTTGGAGATCTTTGTGCCTGGTCAGGTTGGGGGTCTGCTTTGGGTATCTGTACTGGTCTGTTTGGAGATTTGCTGGGTTCTCTCTGCAGGTCATGTTAATGGATTGCTGGGTACTGTGATCGTTAAGTTAGATTTCTGTTGGGGAACTATTTCCTGGTCAGGTTCCATGTCTACAGGGTTCCCTGTGCATGTAATGTTGCATTTCAGCCTGAGGTCTCTGTGTTTGTCAGGTAGGGGTTGGTGGGTGATCTCTTTTCTGGTCAGTTTGGGATCAGTTGGCTGTCTTTTTGCAGGGCATATTGGGGTTCTGCTGTGGGTCTCTCTTCCCTGTCACATTTGAAATCCCCCTGAGGTCTGCCCTTGTCAGGTTTGGGGTCTGCTCTGGTTTCTCTGCTGGTTTCATGTGTGCCAGGGGCCTCTGTTCTGGTCAAATTAGAGTTTTGTATTGGGGGCTCTGCGATGGTCAGGTTTGGGGTCTGCTGGGGCTCTCTGTGATGGTCAGGTTGAGGTTGTGTCAGAAATCTCTATGCTGGTAATTTGGACATTCTGTCAGGGTTCTCCATGCTGGTTATAATGGGGATGTATTGTAGATCTTTTTCCTCGTCATGTTGATGGTCTTCTTGGGGTATCTGTGTTGTCTGATTGGAAATTTGCTAGGGCCTCTCAGCTGGTCAGGTTAATAGACTCCTGTGTACTGTGCTTACCAGGTTGGGTATCTGCTGGTAATCCCTTTCCTGGTCAGGTTCCAGGTCTGCTGGGGTCCCTTTGCTTGTAATGTTGAGTTTTTGCTTGATGCCTCTGTGTTTGTCAAATTTGAGGTTGATAGATGGTCTTTGTTCAGGTCAGGTTGGAGTCATTTGGGGGTCTCTGTACTGAACAAGTTGGGGTTGTGCTGGGGATCTTACTTTTCAGTCACATTTGGAATCTGCCTGGTCAAGTTGGGCGTTGGTGGGGGCTCTCTGAGATGGTCACATTTGGGGTTTTGAGGCTCTTTGTGATGGTCAGGTTGGGGATGAGTCAAGAGTCTCTATACTGTTCATTTGGAGGTTCAGTCAAGGTTCTCTGTGCTGGTTCGAATGAAGATGTGTTGGAGATCTTTGTGCATGGTCACATTGGGAGTTTGCTTGGGGTGTCTGTGCTGGTTTGTTTAGAGATTGGTTTGGGCCTCTCTCTGCTGCTCAAGATAATGGATTGGTGAGTACTGTGCTTGTCAGGTGGGGTGTCTGTTGGGGGTCATTTTTCTGGTCAGGATCCAGGTCTGCAAGTTTCCTGTGCTTGTTATGTTGAGTTTCTGCCTGAAGTCTCAGTGTTGGATAAGTTTGAGATCCTTGGAAAATCTCTGTTCTCTTCAGGCTGAGATATTCTGGGTATTTCTGTGCTGATTAGTTTGGCATCCTGCTGGTGTTCTCTGTCTTGTTCAGGTACAGGGTCCTCTGAAGTTCTTTGTGCTGATCAGGTTGGGGGGTCCACTCAGAGCCTTTGTACCCAGTCAGGTTGCAGGATTACCTGTTGTCTCTGGGCTGGTGAGGTTCAAGATTGTCTGGGGTCTTTGTGCTGGTCAATTTTGAGATCTGCATAGGGTCCCTGTTCCTGTCATGTTGGAGGTCTGCCTTGAGTCTCTGTGCTGGTCAAATTGGGTGTGTGCTTGAGTTCTCTGTGGCTATTCATATTGAGAGTCTGCCTGTATCTTTGGGCTGGTCTGGTTTTGGGTCTGCCAGGGTTTTATGTGCTGGTCATGTCAGGGGTCTTTTGGGTGTCTGTGTGTCTAATAATGTAAGGGTCTGCCTGGGGTCTCTGTGTTAAAAATGTTCAAGGCCTTGTTTGATTTTCCTGCTGCTCAGGTTGGGGGAATTCTGGTACTGTTCTGCTCAGGTTCGGGTTCTGCAGGTAATTTCTTGCTGGTCAGGTTAGTGGTATGCTGGAAGTCTTTGTGCTGGTCAGGTAGGGGGTCTGCCAGGGGTGTCTGTGCTGGTCACAAGGTTCTCTAACTGGAGTGTTAATGCTGGTTACATTTTAGGTCTGCTGGGGGTCTCTTTGCTTGTAATGTTGGGGGTCAGCCAGGGGTTTCTCTGATGTTTAGGTTAGTAGTGATACTTAAATTTATGTGTCTGGTCATATTAAGCGTATGCCAGAGTTCTCAAGTTGAAGGTCTGCCTGGGTTCTGTGCTGCACAAGTTAAGGATTTGTTGGGTTTCTCTGTACTGGTAAGGTTGATGGTCTGCTTGGATCTCTGTTGATGTTGTTGGGGAAATAGTAGGATATTATGCTTATCATTTTGTGGATCAGCAGGTGTCTCTTTGTTTTGCATTGTTCCAGGTCTGCTGGAGTCTCTGTGACCATCACGTTGAGTGTCTGCCTTGATCTTAGTGCTGGTCTGATTATAGAAGGGCTAGGGGTCCCTGTTCTTAGGTGGGAATTTTTTATGGGTCAATGTGCTAATTAGGGTGGAGGTCATCTCAAGGTCTCTGTGCTGGTTTGATGGTGGTCTGCCTGTGGACTTAGTGTTGATCAGGTTAGGGGTGTTCTAGAAATCTCTGTGCTCAATGAGATTTGGGGTCTGCCTTTGGTCTCTGTCCTGGTCATGTTTGGGCTCTGCTTGGGTCTTTGTGCTGGTCACAGGGATATCTGCCTGGGGAAACTGTTTTGTAAGGTTGTAGTTCTGCGGGGGATCTGTGTGCTGTTCAAGTTTGGGGTCTGTCAGGTGGTTTTTTGCCCATGCAGTTAAAGTCTGCTGGTGATTTTGTGCTGGTCATGTTGTGTTTCTGCCTGAGGACTCTGTGCTGATAAGATTGAAGTTCTGCCTGGAGTCCGTTTGCTGGTCAAGACGGGGTCAGCCTGGGGACTATGCACCTGGTCAGGTCTCAGGTCTTCCTGAAGTCTCTCTACTGGTCAGGTTTGGTGTCTTCCTAGGATCTCTATGCTGGCCTGTTTTGGGGTCTGCTGGGGGTGACTGTGTTAGTAAAGTTGGTGGTCTTTCTGGGGTCTCTATGACATGTCAATTTGGATCTTTCAGTGGTCTCTGTGCTTTTCAGGTTGGAGGTTTGCATGGGGTCTCTGTGCCCAATCAGGCTGAGGGCCTTCCTGGGGTCTTTGTGTTGGTGTATTTGAAAATGTGCTGGTGTCAATGTGGTGGTCACACTTTTTGTTTGCCGTGGGTCTTGTTGGAGGAATGCCTGCAAACACTGCTTATCAGTTTGGGGTCTGTTTTGATCTCTCTGGTGGTAGGTTGGAAGACTGATAGGGTACTTTTCCTATCAGGTTAGGGATCTTCTGGGGATCTCTTTGCTGGTCAGGTTCCAGGTCTGCTTTGGTCTTTCTGCTTATCAGATTCAGTGTCTGCATGTGGTCTCCGTCCTGGTCAGGTTGGAGGTTAGCTGGGGGTCTCTGTACTAGTTGGTGAGTCTTATGGGGGTCTCTGAGCTGGTGAGTTTTGCAGTCTGCTTGGGGATATCTGTGCTGATCAGGTTAGGGTCTGATGGGCATCTCTATTCTTAGTCACATTTGGAATCTGCCTGAAGTCTGTCCTGGTTAACTTTCAGGTCTGCTGGTGTCTTTTTGATGCTCTAGGGGATGCTTGATATTTCTGTTCTGGTCACCGTAGAGTTCTACATTGAAGGCTGGGTACTGGTCATGTTGGTGTTCTGCTATGGCTCTCTATGATGGTTAGGTTTGGGGTCTTCTAGTGGTGGTCAGGTTGAGAGTTTGCCTGGAGGCAGTTTGCTGGTCATTTGGGGGTTCAGTCAGGGCTATGTCTGCTATGTAGAATGGGGATATGCTTGAGATCTTTTTGGATGGTCAGATTGGGTGTCTGCTTGGAGTATCTGTGTTGGTCTGTTTGGGGATTCGCTGGGGCTCTCTGCTGGTCAGATTAATGGACTGCTGGGCACTATGCTTGTCATTTTGGGTGTTTGCTGGGCGTCTTCTTTCTGGTCAGGTTTCAGGTCAGCAGGGTTCCCTGTGTTCGTCATGTTGAGTTTTTGCCTAAGGTCTCTGTGTTGTTAAAGTTTGAGGTCATTGGGGGGCCTCTGTTTTGGTCAGGTTGGGGTCAGCCAGGGATTTCTGTGTTTGGCAGGTTGGAGTTATGCATGATATCTTTGTTCTGGGCAGGTTGACACCCTCTGCAATTTTTCTGTGCTGATTAGTTTGACGTCCTTCTGGGTTTCCCTGTTCTGGTCAGGTTTGGGGTCTCCTGAGTGTCTATGTGTTGGTCAGTTTGGGGACCTGTCTGGGATCTCTGTGATCATGAGTTTGGAGGTCTACCTGGGGTCTCTCTGCTGAATAATTTTGAGGTCTGCTTGGGTCTCTCTTGTTCTCATGTTGGGTGTCTGCCTTGGGTCTCTGTGCTGATCAGGTCGGGTGTCTGCCTGAGTTCTTTGTGTCTGGTGACATTGAGAGTCTGCCTTGAGTCTTTGTGCTTGTCTGCTTATGGGTCTGCCAGCAGTTTATGTGCTGCTCATGTCAGGGTCTTCTGGATATCTGTGTGCTCAGTAATAATAAGTGACTGCCTGGGGTCTCTGTGCTGGTCAGTTTGGGTGTCCCCCTGAGTTTTCTGTGGCTGGTCATGTTGAGAGTTTTCCTTGGGTTTTTGTGCAGGTCTGGTTATGGATCTTCCAGGGTTTTATGTGATGGTTATATCATGGGTCTTCTCAGTGTCTGTGTGCCAAGTATAAGGGTCTGCCTGATGTCTCTGTATTGGTCTGGTTTGACATTCCTGCTGCTCAGGTTGGGGGTCTTCTCTGTCCTCTTCTGTTCATGTTGGGGTTCTTATGGTAATTACTTGCTGGTCAAGTTGAAGGTCTATGTGGCGTCTCTGGGCTGGTCAGGTTGGGTGTCTGTCAGAATGACTGTGCTGTTCAAAATTGGTATTTGTCTGGGGAGTCTGTGCTGGTCAGGTTAAGGGTGTGCTGGGGTCTCAGTGCTGGACATAGGGCTCTCTAACTGGGTTCTTTGTTCTGGTGAGGTTTAATGTCTGCTGAGGTTCTCTGGGCTGCTCAGGTTGGGGATCTGCCAGGGGTCTCTGTGATGGTCAGGTAATAGGTGATACTGGGATTTATGTGCCGGTCACGTTAAGGGTATGCCAGGGGTCTCCGTGCTGTGCAGGTTGGAGGTCTGCCTGGCTTTTTCGCTACACAGGTTGGGGGCCTGCTGAAAGTTTCTGTGCTGGTCAGGTTAGCGGTCTGGTTGAATCTCTGCTGGTGTTTTTGGGAAAATGGTAGAGCACTCTGCTGATCAGTTTTGGGGTCAACAGGTATCTCTTTGCTTTTCATGTTCCAGGTCTGCTAAAGTGTCTGTGATCATCACATTAAGTGTGTGCCTTGATCTCTGTGCTGGTCATGTTACAGAAAGGCTAGGGTTCTCTCTTCCCACTCAGGGAAAATTGGTCAGCATTCTATGTGTTAGGTTGCAGGTCATTTCAAGTTAGGGGTCTGCCTGGGGACTTAGTTCTGATAAGTTTAGGGGTTTTCTGGGGATCTCTGTGTGCTGTAAAGTTCTAATGTTGTCTTTGGTCTCTCCTGGTCATGTTAGAGCTCTGCTTGTGTCTCTGTTGGTAACAGAAATATACGACTGGGTACACTGTTTTGGCAAGTTTGCAGGTCTGCTGGGTGTCTGTGTGCTGTTCAGGTTGGGGATCTGTCAAGTTTTTCTTTGCTAGTTTAGTTAGGGTTTGGAGAGGGTGTCTCTACTGGTCAAGTGTGTTTCTGCTTAGGGTCTCTGTGCTGGTCAGACTGGGGTCTGCAGGGTATGTGTGGGCTGTTCAGGAAGGGGTCAGCCTGGGATCTCTATGTCTGGTCAGGTTAGAGGTCCACCTAAGGTCTTTGTGCTGATTAGATTGGGTCTGCCTGGGGTCTCTACTCTCATGTATTTGAAAGTCTGCTGGTGTCTCTGTGGTGGTCTCACTTAGTGTCTGGCTAGGGTCACTATGGTGGTCATGTTGAAGGTATGCCTGGGATCACAGTCCTTGTCAGGTTTGGGCCTGTTATAAACTCTCTACTTGTCATGTTTGGTTAGTGATGGGGTACTGTTCTTATCAGGTCGGGGGTGATCTGGGGGTTTCTTTGCTTGTCAGGTCTGCTGGGGTCTCTGTGCTTGTCATGTTGAGTGTCTGCCTGGGACCTCTCTCCTGGTCAGGTTGGAGGTTGGCTATGGGTCTCTGGGCTGGTCAGGATTTGAGTCTGTTGTGGGTAACTTTGCTGGTGAGTTCTGGAGTATGTTGGCAGTTTCTGAGCTTTTAAGCCTAGGGGTCATCTGGGGGTCTCTCTGCTGGTCAGGTGGGAGGTCTACATTGGATCTATTTGCTGGACAGATTAGTTTACTGCCTGGGGACTCTTTGCTGCTTAGGATAATGATCTGTGGGGTGTTTTGGTTCTTAGTCACATTTGGAATCTGCCTTGGGTCCATCCTAGTCAGGTTTGGGGTCTGCTGGGATGTTTCTGCTGGCCTCTTTTGTGCCTGGGTTCTCTGTTCTGGTCATTTTGGATGTCTGCATTGGGGTCTCTGCTCAGTCCATGTTGGGGGTCAGCTGGGGCTGTCTGTGATGGTTAGTTTTGGGGTCTGCTGGGGCTCTCTATGATGGTCACATTGGGGATATAAGAGGAGTCTCTGTGTTGGCCATTTTGGGGTTCTTTTAGGAATCTCTGTGCTGATTAAAATGGACATGTGCTGAATATCTTTGTGCCTTGTCAGGTTGGGGGTCTGCTTGGAGTTTCTGTGTTGGTCTGTTTGGAGATTTGTTGGTGACTCTTTGATCGTCAGGTTAATGGTCTGCTGGATACTGTCCTTGTCAGTTTGAGTGTCTGTTGGGGGACTTGTTCCTTGACAGATACCAGGTCTGCAGGGGTCCCTGTGCTTGCGTTGTTCAATTTACACCTGAGGTCTTTATTTTGAGGTCAGTGAGGTGTCTCTCTTTTGGTTAGGTTGGAGTTATTTAGAGTTCTCTGTGCTATGCAGTTTGGGATTCTGCTCAGTGTCTCTCTTCTGCTCAGTTCGAAGCCTTCTGGGGGTTTCAGTGCTGATTAGTTTGTCGTCAAGCTGAAGTTCTCTGTTTTAGTCAGGTTCAGGGACTTCTGTGGGTCTTTGTGCTGGTCTGTTTTGGAATCTACCTAAAGTATCTGTAGTCGTGTTTTTGGAGGTCAGCCTTGGGTCTCTGGGCTGGAATGTTTTCAAGTATGTCTTGGGTTTCTGTGCTGGTCAGTTTGGGAATCTGTTCATGGTCTTTGTAGGCATTCAGTTTGTGGGTTTACCTGGGATCTCTGTGCTGGTGAGGTTGGCGGTTGCTTGGGGTCTCTGTGCGGGTCACATTGGGGGTCTGCTTTGGGTATCTGTTCTATTCTATTTGGAGATTTTCTATGGTTGAAATTCTGGTCAGGTTAGAGGACTGCTGTGTATGGTGCTTGTTGGATGTATGCTGGGAGTCTCTTTCTGGTCAGGTTCCAGGTCATCAGTGGTCTTTGTACATGTCATGTTGAATTTCTGCCTGAGGTTTTTGTGTCGTTCAAGTTTAAGGTCGGTTTGTGGTTTCCTTTCTGATTAGTTGGGGTCGATGGGAGGTGCTGGTGCTTGGTAGGTTGGGGTTATGCAGGGGTGTCTTTCTTCCCAGTCACATTTGAAATCTACCTGGAATCTGTCCTGGTCAGGTTTGAGGTCTGCTGGTGTCTCTCTGCTGGTCATATTAGAGAACTGCTTTCAGTCACATTTGGAATCTGCTTTCTAAGCTCGCTTCTGGTCAGATTGGGGCCTGCTGGAGCTCTCTGTGATAGAGAGTTGTGGAGTCTGTTGGGGCTCTATGTGATGTTCAGACTGAGGGTCATCTTAGAGCCTCTATGCTGGTCATTTGAAAGTTCTGTCTGAGTTCTCTGTAATGGTTGAAATGGGGATGTTTTTTAGATCCTTGTGCCTCATCAAGTTTGGGGTCTTCTTTGGGTATTTGCTCTGGTGTGTTTGGAAATTTACTGAGTTCTCTTGGATGCTCAGGTTAATGTATTGTTACACACTTTAAATTTCCAGTTGGATGTCTTATGAGGGTATCTTTCCTGTCATGTTCCAGGTTTACATTTGTACCTGTGCTAGACATGTTGAGTTTCTTCCTGAGGTCTCTGTGTTGGTCAAGTTTGAAGTTGGTTGTGGGTCTCTGTTCTGGTCAGTTTGGAATCAGTCAAGGGTCTCTGTGCTGGGCTGGTTAGGGTTCTGTTCAAGGTCTCTTCACTGGTTAGGTTTGGATCTTCCAGAAATTTCTGTGCTGATTAGTTTAACGTCCTACTGGTGTTCTCTGTTCTCGTTACATTTGGGGTCTTCTGGTGGTCTTGTGCTGCTCAGATTGAGGGTCTGCCTGAGGCCTCTGTGGTAGGGAGTTTGAAGGTCTGCCAAGGGTCTTGAGATCCACATGGTGTTTCTCAGCTGGTCAGTTTAGCTCTTTGTTTAAAGTCTTTGTACCCAATCACGTGGGGGGTTACATTGAGTCTCTGTGCTGGTGAGGTTGGAGATTCCCTGGTGTCTCTGTGCTGTCTGTTTTGAGGTCTGCCCGGGGTCTCTGTACTTGTCATTGTAAGAGTTTGCATTTGTTCTCTGTGCTGGGCAGTTGAAGGTTTATCCTGGTATTTATGTGTCTGAGCATACTGAGAGTCTGCCCTGTGTCTTAGTGCTAGTCTTGTTATGGACCTGCCAAGGGTTTTTGTGTTGGTCATGTCTGGAGTATTCTAGTTGTCTGTGTTTCACGTAATGATTAGGAACTGCCTTGGGTCTCTGAGATGGTAACGGATGTTTGCTTTGATCTTCCTGTTGCTCAAGATTGGGGATTCCAGGGTACTCTTCTGGTCAGGTTGGGGTTCTTCTGGTGATTTCTTATGGCTCAGGTTAGAGGGCTACTAGAACTCTCTGTATTCATTAGGTTCGGATTCTTTAAGTGGTATCTGTACCAGTCAGAATTGGTGTTCGTCTGGGGAATCTGTGCTGATCAGATTGGGGGTCTGCTGTGATCTCTCTGTTGGTCACAGGGTTCTTTGCTGGGGTTCTCTCTTCTGGTTCTGTTTGATGTCTTCTGGGGGTCTCTGTGTTGGTCAGGTTGGTTGTCTTCTACGGATATCTGTGATGGTCATGGTAGGGGTCATCATGGGATTCCTGTGACCTGTCATGTTAAGGGAATACTAGGGGTGTCTGAACTGCTCAGGTTGGAAGTCTGCCCAGGTTTTTGCTGCAAAAGTTGCCTGTCTGCTGGGTGTCTCTGTGTTGGTCAGGTTAGCTGTCAGGTTGGATCTCTGCTGGTGTTTTGGGAAAAATGGTAGAGTACTGTGCTGGTCAATTTGACTGTCAACATGGATCTCTTTGCATCTCAGGTTCCAAGTGTGCTAGAGTCTCTGGGATTATCATGTTAAGTGTGCCTGGAACTCTCTGCTGGCCAGGTTATGGGGAGGCTAGGGGTCTGTGTTCCCAATCAATTCAGGATCGGTTAGTGGTTTCTGTGCAAGTCAGATTGGATATCATCTCAGAGTCTCTCTACTGCTCAGGTTGGGTGTCTTCCTGAGAACTTAGTGCTGATCAGGTTTGGTGTTTTCTGGGGATGGCTATGCTCAAAGAGTGTTGGGGGTAGACTTTGGTTTCTGTCGTGGTCATGTTTGAAGTATGCCTAGATGTTTGTGCTGGCAATAAAGGTATCTGCTTGAGAACTCAGTTATGGTTAGGTTGCAGTCTTCTTTGGTCTGTGTGCTGTTTAGGTTGTGAATCCATCAGGTGTGTTTTTGCTCATCCTGTTGAGGTTATACTGGTGTTTTTGTGCTGGTCCTGTTTTGTTTCTGCCTGATGTCTCTGTGTTGGTCAGATTGGATTCTGCACGTAGTCTCTGTGCTGGTCAGGATTTGAGTCAGCTTGTTGTCTCTGTGCTATTAAGTTTGGGTGTCTGCCTAGGGTCTCTGTGCTATCATGATTTGGAGTCAGCTGTGAGTAATTGTGTTAGTAAGGTTGGTGGTGGTCCTTGGGTCTTTATGGCATGCCAGTTTGGGGCTTTCTGAAGTCTCTTTTTTTGTCAGGGGAAGGGTCTGTCTCGGACCTCTTTGCTGGTCAGTTTTCAGGTTTCCTGGAAGTTTCTGAGCTACCCAGCCTAGAGGTATCATGGCAATCTTTATGCTCTGGTTATGTTGGAGGTTTATGTAGGGTCTCTATGCTGGTCCAATTGGTTGACTGCCTGGGGACTCTGTGCTGGTCACTTGAGGGGCCTACAGCAGGTCTCCATTTTCAGTCACATTGGAATCTGTCTAAGGTCTCTTCTGGTCAGTTTCAGGATCTGTTGTTGTCTTACTTGTGGGTTCATATGTTCCTGGGATGTCTGTTCTGGTCATGATGAAGGTCCACATTAAGGGCTCTGTTATGGTCTGGTTGGGGTCTTCCAAGCCTCCCTGTGATGATCAGGATTGGGGTCTGCCAGGAGACTCTATGCTTGTTATTTGGGGTTTCTATTAAGGTTCTAAGTGATTGTTAGGATTGCGATGTGCCCGAGATCTTTTTGCCTGGTCAGGCTAAGGGTTTGCTTGGGGTATCTGTGCTGGTCTGTTTGGAGATTTTCTGAGACAGTATTTCTCATGAGGTTAATGGACTTGTGTTTATTGTGATTGTCAGGTCGGATGTATGTTGGGCTGTCTTTCCTGGTCAGGTTCCAGGTCTGTGGAGGATCCTGTGCTTTTCATGTTGAGTTTTTGCCTACACTCTCTGTGTTGGTCAAGTTTGAGCTCAGTGCATGCTCTCTGTCATAGTCAGGCTGGGACCGATCAGGGTTCACTTGGCTGGGAAGGTTGGGGTTCTGCTGGGGTTCGCTCTTCCCAGTCATATTTGAAATCTCCCTGGGGTCTCTCCTGGTCAGGTTTGAAGTCTGCTTGTGTTTCTCTACTGGTGTTGACTGTGCCTGGAGTCTGCGTCACCATAACCTTGTCTGCATTGTGGGTTGTTTTCCAGTTAGATTGGGGTTTGGTGTGGCTCTCTGTGATGGTCAATGTGGGGTCTCCACGAATTCCCTATGCTGGTCATTTGTGGGTTCTTTCAAGGTACTCTGTGCTGGTTGTGAAGGGGATGTGCTGGAGATCGTTTGTCTGGTCAGCTAGGGCTTCTGCTTGAGGTATTTGCACTGGTTTGATTACAGATTTGATAGGTTTTCTTTTCTGCTCAGGTTAATGTACAGTTGGATACTGTATTTGACAGGTTGAGTGTCATCTGGGGGTCTCTTTTGTAGTTAGGCTCCAGGTCTGTATGTGTTCCTGAGGTTGACATGTCAAATCTCTTTGTGAGGTCTCTGTGTGAATCAACTCTAAGGTCGGCTGTGGTTCTCTGTTCTGGTCAGGTCACCATCAGTCAGGGGTCACTGCACCACATAGGTTTGGGATCTGCTTGGGATTTCTGTACTGGTCAGGTTGAGGTATTCTAGGAATTTTGTGTTGATTAATTTGAGGTCCTGCTGGGGTTCTTTAGTCTGGTTTAGTTGGGGGTCACCTGGTGGACTTTGGGCTAGTCAGGGTGCAAGTTTCTTGGGGTCTATGTTCTTGAGAGTTTGGAGATCTGCCTAGGGTGTCTGTGCTGGTCAGGGTTCAGGACTTCATGGGTTTTCTGTGCTGGTCAGTTTGGCTATTTGTTCAGGGCTTTTATATCCAGTCAGCTTGGGAATTTATCATAGGTCTCTGTGCTGGTGAAGATGGAGATTGCCTGGGGTCTTTGTGCCGGTCAGTTTTGAAGTCTGCTTGGGATGTCTGCTTGTCATGTTGGAGGTCTGACTTTGGTCTCTGAGCTGGTCAGGGTAGCAGTCATACTGGAATTTATATGCCTGGTGATGTTGAGAGTCCACCTGGCATCTCTGAGATGGCCTGGTTATGGGCCTGCCAGTGGTATATGTACTGGTCATGCCACAGGTCTTTTGGTTGTCTCTGTGCCCAGTAATGATAAGGGTCTGAATGTGCTGACTATGCTGGTTAGTTTGTAGCTCTGGTATGATCTTTCTGGTGCTAAGCTAGAAGAACTTCTGGGTACTCTCTGGGCATGTTGGGGTTCTTCTGCTGATATTTTGCTGGTAAGGTTAGAATCTACTGGAGATTTCTGTTCTCATTAGGTTAGTGGTCTGTCAGGAATGTCATACCAGGTCAGAATTGGTGTTTATCTGGGGATTCTGTGCTGGTCATATTACGGTTTGCTAAGGGTCACCATGCTGGTCCAGTTTGAAGTCTACTGTGGGTCTCTATGCTGGTGAGTTCTGGGGTCTTCTGGGAGTTTCTAAGGTACTCATAATAGGGTTCTTCTGGGGGTCTCTGTGCTGCTCAGGTTGGGGGTCTACATGTAGTCTCTGTGTTGGTCTGATTTGTTGTCTAACTGGGAAGAGTGTGCTGGTTATATTAGGGGTCTCCTAAAATTCTCTGTTTTCAGTCACAATTGGAATCTCCCTCAGGTCTGTCCTATTCATGTTTGATGTCTACTGGTGTTTTTTTGGTGTTCTCGTGTGTGCCTGGGGTCACTGTACGGTCACAAGGGCATCTGCATTATGGGCTCTGTTTTGGTCAAGTTGGTGTTCTGCTTGGCTCCCTGTGATGGTCAGGTTTGGGGTGTGCTGGACTTCTGGGTATTCTTCTGGTTACGTTGGAGTTATTCTGGTCATTTCATATGGCTCAGTTTAGAAGACTGCTAAAGGTTTCTGTGCTCAACAGATTTGGATTCTGCAAGTGATATCTGTATCAGTCAGAGTCAGTGTTTGTCTGGGGAATCTGTGCTGATCAGATGTGGTTTCTGCTTTGGTCCCTCTGTTGGTCACAGGGTTCTTTGCTTGGGTTCTCTGTTCTGGTTACGTTTGAGGTCTGCTGGAGTTCTCTGTGTGAGTCAGGTTGGTTGTCTTCAACGGATCTCTGTGATACTCATGGTAGGGGTCATCCTGGGATTTATGTGACCTTTCATGTTAAGGGTATGCATGGGTGTCTCTGTTGCTAGGTTGGAAGTGTGCACAGGTTTTCTGTTGCACATGGTGTGGGTCTGCTGAGAGTCTCTGTGCAGGTCAGGTAGAATCTCTGCTGGTGTTCTTTGTGAAATGGTAGGGTACTGTGCTGGTCAGGTTGCCTGTCAAAATAGGTCTCTTTGTACCTTAGGTTCCGGGTGTACTAGTGTTTTTAGGATTGTCATGTTAAGTTTGTGCCTGGAACGCTCTGCTGGCCCGGTTACAGGGACTCTAGAGGTCTCTGTGCCCAGTCAGGTCACAATGGCCAGTTGTTTCTGTGTGAGTCAGATTGGATATCATCTCAGGGTCTCTCTACTGGTCATTTTGAGTATCTTCCTGGAAACTTGGTAGTGGTCTGGATTGGTGTCTTCTGCGTATTTCTATACTCAAAGTGTGTTGGGGGTAGGCTTTGGTCTCTGTCCTGGTCGTGCTTGAAGTCTGGTTAGGTCTTTGTGCTGGCCACAGAGATATCTGCCTGGAGACTCAGTTTTGGTTAGGGTGCAGTGTTCTTGGGGTCTGTGTGCAGCTCAGGTTGCAAATCCATCAGTTGTGTTTTTGCTCATCCAGTTGAGTTTCTACTGGTGTTGTTGTGCTGGTCATGTTGTGTTTCTGCCTGATGTCTCCGTGTTGGTGAGATTGGGGGTCTGCTTGGACTCCCTGTGGTGATCAGGTTTGGGATCTGCGAGGAGACTCTATGCTGGTCATTTGGGGGTTCTATTGGGGTTCTCTGTGCTTGTTAGGATTGTGATGTGCCCAAGATCTTTTTTCATGGCCTGGTTAGGGGTTTGCTTCGGGTATCTATGCTGGTCTGTTTGGAGATTTGCTGTGGCAACACTTCTTGTGAGGTTAACAGAATGCAGTCTATTGTGCTTGTCAGCTTTGGTGTATGCTGGGGTCTCTTTCTTGGTCAGGTTCCAGGTCTGCAGGAGTTCCTGTACTTGTCATGTTGACTTTCTGCCTATGGTCTCTGTGTTGGTCAAGTTTGAGCTCAGTGCGTGCTCTCTGTAACAGTCAGTTTGGGACACATCAGGGGTCTCTGTGCTGGGCAAGTTGGGGTTCTGCTCGGGGTCTCTGTTCTCAGTCACATTTGAAATCTCCCTGGGTTAGGTCTTAGTCGGTTTCAAGTGTGCTTGTGTTTATCTGCTGGTGTCGACTGTGCCTTGGGTCAGTGTCCCTGTCACCTTGTCTGCATTGTGGGTTCTTTTCTAGTCAGATTGGGCTTTGCTGGATCTCTCTTGATGGTCAATGTGGGGTCTCCATGAATTCTCTATGTTGGTCATTTGGGGGTTCTGTCAAGGTACTCTGTGCTGGTTGTGATGGGGATGTGTTGGAGATAAATTTGTCTGGTCATCTGGGATTTCTGTTTAGGGTATCTAAGCTGGTCTGTTTAGCGATTTGCTAGGTTCTCTTTGCTGCTGTGGTTAATGTACTGTTGGATACTGTATTTGACAGGTTGAGTGTCATCTTGGGGTCTCTTTCGTACTTAGGGTCCAGGTCTGCATGTGTCCCTGGGCTTGACATGTCAAGTTACTTCGTGAGGTCTCTGTTTCAATCAACACTGAGGTCATTTGCGGTTCTCTGGTCTGGTATGGTCAGTGTCAGTCAGGGGTCTCAGTGCTGTTCAGAGTAGGTTTCAGTTTTGTTCAAGGTTTCTGTACTTGTCAGGTTGAGGTCTTCTAGAAATTTTTGTGTTAATTTGAGGACATGCAGGGGTTCTCTGTTCTGGTTAAGGTTGGCATCTTCTTTTTTTTTTAATTCATTTTTATTGTTAGACTTATTGGGATGGCATCTGTTAGCAAGGATTACATAGGTTATAGGAATACAATTCTACAGTGCATTCTCAACTTGATGTATAATAAGTTGACCACCTAATGTGACTTCTCTTTCCATCACCTTATATTTAGCTTCCCCACCCCCTCCCCTTTCTCCCTTCCATAACCCACTAGTCCCCAAATAAACATTAAACTATTGATTGTGTCCATGGGTTATTTGTTTGTTCATTTCTTTTTTCTTTGCTTTCAGTTTTATATTCTGCATATCAGTGAAGTCATACAGTTCTTTATTTTTTCTGTCTGCCTTATTTCACTAAGCATGATGATCTCCAGGTCCATCTATTTTGTTGCAAATGGCAATATTTCATTTTTTCTTATAGCTGAGTAATATTCCATTGTGTATATGTACCACAGTTTCTTTATCCAGTCGTCTGTCGCAGGGAACTTTTGTGGTTTCCATGTTTTGGCCACTGTGAACAACGCTGCGATGAACATTGGGGTACATAAGTCTTTGCGGACAAAGGTTTTCAAGTTCTTTGGGTAGATCCCCAGAAGGGGGATTGCTGGGTCAAATGATAACTCCATTCCCAATTTTCTGAGGAACCTCCACACTGCGTTCCACAGTGTTTGTACCAGTTTGCACTCCCACCAGCAGTGTACCAGAGTTTCTTTTTCTCCACATCCTCTACAGCAATTGTTATTTCTTGTTTTGTTGATAATAGCCATTCTCACAGGTGTGAAGTGGTATCTCCTTGTGGTTTTGATTTGCATTTCCCTCATAACTAATGAGGATGAGCATTTTTTCATATGTCTGCTGGCCATTTGTATTTCTTCATGGGAGAAGTGTCTGTTTAGTTTTTCTGCCCACTTTTCAATTGGGTTGTTTGTTTTTTGTTGTTAAGTCTTATTAGTTCTTTATATATTTTAGATATTAGACCCTTATCTGATGCGTTAATTGCAAATATTTTCTCTCATTCAGTTGTCTGTCTCTTTGCCTTGTTGATGGTTTCTTTTGCTGTGCAGAAGCTTTTTAGTTTGATATAGTCCCATTCATTTATTTTTGCTTTTACTTCCCTTGCCTTTGAGGACAGGATCATGAAGTCTTCCTTGAGTCCTAGGTCTATAAATTTAGTATGGTTAAGTTTGGCATCTTCTGATGGACTTTGTGCTGGTCACGTTGGGGTTCTTTCTAGGGCCTCTCTTATTGTGAGTTTGAAGATCTGACTAGGGTGTCTATGTTGGTCAGTGTTGAGGTCTTCATGGGTTTTCCATGCTGGTCAGTCCAGCTGCCTTCTCAGGGTTTTTGTAACCAGTCAGTTCTGAAAATTAATGTAGGTCTCTGTGCTGCTGAAGTTGGAGATTGCCTGGGGTATTTGTGTTGGTCGTTTTGAGGTCTGCTTGGGTGTCTGCTTGTCACATTTGGGGCATGCCTTGGGTCTCTGAGCTGGTCTGTTAGTGGTCATACTGGAATTTATATGCCTTGTCATATGGAGAGTCCACCTTTCATCTCAGTGCTGGTCTGGTTATGGGCCTGCCAGGGGTATATGTACTTGTCATGCCACAGGTCTTCTGGGTGTGTCTGTGCCAGTAATGATAAGGGTGTGACTGTGCTGGTCAGTTTTAACTCAGGTATGATCTTCCTGGTGCTAAGGGAGAATAACTTCTGAGTACTCTCTAGTCAGGTTAGGGTTTTTATGGTGATTTCTTGCTGGTAAGGTTAGAGGTCTACTGAGAGTTTCTATTCTTCTCAGGTTATGAGTCTGTCAGGGATGTCATTCCTGGTCATAATTGGTATTTGTTTGGGGATTCTGTGCTTGTCAAATTTGGGTCTGCTGAGGGTCACTGTGCTAGTAAGGTATGAAGTCTATGGAGGTTCTCTATGTTGGTGACTTCTGGGGTCTTCTGGGTGTTTCTAAAAAGCTCACATAAGGGCTCTTTGTGGGATCGTTGTGCTGCTCAGGTTGGGGGTCCGAAAGTGGTCTCTATGCTGGTCTGATTGGTTGTCTAACTGGGTACATGGTGCCCGTTACATTAGGGGTCTCCTGGAAGTCTCTGCTTTCAGTCACAATTGGAATCTGTGTGACCTCTATTCTGGTCATGTTCGGGGTCTGCTGGTGTTTTTCTGCTGGTCTCATGTGTGCCTGGGGTCCCTGTACTGGTCACAAGGGTGGTCTGCATTCTGGGCTCTGTTCTGGTCAGCTTCTTGTTCTGCTGGGCTCCTTGTGATGGTCAGGTTTGGGGTGTGCTGGATCTCTCTGAATGGTCAGGTTGTGAGCTTTCCAGGAGTCTCTGTGCTGGTCATTTGAAAGTTCTGTCTGGGTTCTCTGTGGTGGTTGAAATGGGGATATTTTGTACATCCTTGTGCCTGCTCAGGTCCGTGGTCTTCTTTGGGTATTTTTTCTAGTCTGTTTAGAGATTTTCTGTGTTCTCTCAGATGCTCAGATTAATGTTAGGTACTTTACTTGTCCAGTTGGGTGTCTTCTGAGGGTGACTTTCCTGGTCATGTTCCAGGCCTGCATTCGTACCTGTGCTAGTAATGCTGAGTTTCTTCCTGAGGTCTCTGTGGTGGTCAAGTTTGAAGTTGGTTGTGGGTCTCTGAACTGGTCAGTTTGGGGTCAGTCAGGAGTTTTTTGCTGGGCTGGTAAGGTTTCTGCTCATGGTCTCTGAACTGGTCAGGTTCGGGTCTTCTGGAAGTTTCTGTGGTGATTAGTTTTTCATTCTGCTGGTCTTCTCTGTTCTCGTTAGATTTGGGATGTTTTGGTGGTCTTTGTGCTTGCTATTCAAGTCGAGGTTCTGCCTGGGGCCTCTGTGGTCATAAGTTTGTAGGTCTGCCTAGGGCCTCTGTGCTGGTCGGTGTTGAGATCACATTGTGTTTTTCTGCTGGGTAGTTTGGCTCTTCTTTTTTTTTTTTCTCCTTCATTTATTTATTTATGCAATTATTTACCTATAAAACTGTGGACTATGGATTATAATATATTATTTATTTCATTGTGCAAATTGACCCATATTTGGCCATTGAGATTCTTCATGTTACTCTTTAATATGGTTCCATCATTTTCTTTTTTATTTTTTAATTCATTTTCATTGTTAGACTTACTGGGGTGACATCTGTTAGCAAGGATTACATAGGTTATAGGAATACAATTCTACAGTGCATTGTCAACTTGATGTATAATAAGTTCACCACCTAATGTGACTTCTCTTTCCATCACCTTATATTTAGCTTACACCCCTCCTTATCCAACCCCTCCCCTTTATCCCCTCCCTAACCCACTCATCCCCAAATAAACATTAAATTATTAATTGTGTCCATGCGTTATTTGTTTGTTCATTTCTTTTTTTCTTTGCTTTCAGTTTTATATTCCGCATATGAATGAAATCATACTGTTTTTTGTTTTTGCTGTCTGGCTTATTTCACTAAGCATGATGATCTCCAGGCCCATCCATTTTGTTGCAAATGGAAATATTTCCGCTTTTCTTATAGCTGAGTAATATTCCATTGTGTATATGTACCACAGCTTCTTTATCCAGTCATCTGTCGCAGGGACCTTTGGTTATTTCCATGTTTTGGCCACTGTGAACAGCGCTGCAATGAACATTGGGGTACATAAGTCTTTGCGGACAAAGGTTTTCAAGTTCTTTGGGTAGATCCCCAGAAGGGAGATTGCTGGGTCAAACGGTAGCTCTGTTCCTAATTTTCTGAGGAACCTCCACACTGAGTTCCACAGTGGTTGTACCAGTTTGCACTCCTACCAGCAGTGTACCAGAGTTTCTTTTTCTCCACATCCTCTCCAGCAATTGTTATTCCTTGTCTTGTTGATAATAGCCATTCTCACAGATGTGAGATGGTAACTCCTTGTGGTTTTGATTTGCATTTCCCTGATAGCTAATGAGGATGAGCATTTTTTCATATGTCTGCTGGCCATTTGTATTTCTTTATGGGAGAAGTGTCTGTTTAGTTCTTCTGCCCACTTTTCAATTGGGTTGTTTGTTTTTTTGTTGTTAAGTCTTATTAGTTCTTTATATATTTTAGATATTAGACTCTTATCTGATGCATTATTTGCAAATATTTTCTCCCATTTAGTTTCTGTGTCTTTGCCTTGTTGATGGTTTCTTTTGCTGTGCAGAAGCTTTTTAGTTTGATATAGTCCCATTCATTTATTTTTGCTTTTACTTCTCTTGCCGTTGAGGACAGGTTCATGAAGTCTTCCTTGAGTCCTAGGTCTATAAGTTTAGTACCAATGTCTTCTTCTATACAGTTTATTGTTGCAGGTCTTATATGAAGGTCTTTAATCCATTTTGAGTTAATTTTTGTATATGGAGAGAGTTCACAGCTCAGGTTCATTCTTTCGCATATGTTTTTCCAGTTTTCCCAGCACCACCTACTAAAGAGGCTGTCTTTTCCCCATTGTATGTTTTTTGCTCCTTTATCGAAAATTATTTGTCCATATATTTGTGGGTTTATTTCTGGGTTTTCAGTTCTATTCCATTG
>PVJL010013253.1:0-33157 GCA_004026885.1 Lyroderma lyra
AATCTAATAATTCTTTTATCTATTTCACGAAAGTATGATTGTGGGATTTTGATGGGTATTGCATTAAATCTGTAGATTGCTTTGGGCAGAATAGCCATTTTAACAATATTAAGTCTTCCTATCCATGAACAGGGGATATTTTTCCACCTCTTCAAGTCTGTTTCAATTTCTTTCAAAAGTGTCTTATAGTTCTCTGTGTGTAAGTCTGTCACTTCTTTGTTAAGTTAATTCCCAGGTATTTCATTCTTTTTGTTGTGATAGCAAAAGGAATTGACTCCCTCATTTCTTTTGCTGTGGATTCGTTAGAACAATGTTTTATAAACTAAAAATTGTGACTCATTAGGGACTCACAAAATCGATTTAGTGGGCTTGAATCAGCATTTTTAATAAAACCAGAGTATTTCACTTCTAGTGAAGTTAAATATTGTTTCATTTAGTTAGGTAAGTTTTTTTATTGTTTCATGGACTTCAGGTTTTGTGTGTGTGTGTTTGTCACAAGTGAACAATATAAATATAAAATACATTTGTTACTAATATTGAGAAAAGGGAACCTACTATAAAACTATCCTAATATCCTCCTAATTGGTCTTTCCGCCTCCAGGCTCTCCAAGCCATCCTCCACACTGTTGCCCCAAAGTTCTTCCTAAAAATAAATTGGACGTGTCACTCTACTGAAAATTCTCTAGTGGCTCTCCATGGCTGAGCTACACATTCTCTGCTTACTTCCCCAGACCCACTATGGACTTCCCACCCAGGGCTGACCATCACGAGCTGCTTCAGCCAGTCTTCTTGGCCTTGACCTCCATGTGGCTGTGGACATTGGGAGGCACCAACAAGGGTCAGAGGCTGGAAGAGAGAGAAGTTCAGGGCACTTCTCCTCCAGCCTCTCCTCTGCCAGGTAAGAGCAGCTTCGTGGGCCTGTGACCTGTACAGCCCCCCAGATCCCCCTATTCAGAATGGCTGTGTGCTTGTGTTTATACTCTTGCTGTCACCAGCATGGAATTCTTATTCATTTTTGAACAAGGGCCTTCATTTTCGTTTTGCACTGGGCCTGGCAAATTATGTCACTAGTTCTGCTTCCAGGCCACGTGTGGCAGTGACAATGTTTCTCTCCCAAAGGCACAGCTCTTGTCTGAGAGCCATTTCCTGCAACTACAACTTAGCCACTTGACGCAGCAGTTCTCGCCTTGATGGTAGCTTCCTGCGGTCACTGACCGAGGGGCCCTTCGTTACTCTTGTTTATTCATATTATTATTGTTAAATTTATTGGGGTGACATTGGTTAGTAAAAATTACATAGGTTCCAGATGTACAATTCTATGATACATTGTCTGTGTGTTGCATTGTGTGTTCACCACCCGGAGTCAGTTCTCTTCTTGTCACCATATATTTGACTCCCCCGCCCCCTTACCCTCAGGTAACCACTAAACTATTGACTGTGTCCATGAGTTTTTGTTTCTTTGTTCTTTCAGATTTATATTCCACATCTGAATGAAGTCACATGGTTTTTGGATTTTTCTGTCTGGTTATTTTGAGTTGTCTGGTAATCTCAAGGTCCATTCGTATTGTCATAAATGGCTTTATTTCACCCTTTCTTATGGCTGAATAATATCCATTGTGTATATGTACCACAGCTTCTTTATCCAGTCATCTATCAAAGGACACTTGGGCTGTTTCCACTGTGAATAGTAAAAATTACTATTCTTGCTAAAATTTGGGGGTAGATATCCAGAAGAGGGATTGCCAGGTCATATGATAGCTCTATCCTTAGTTTTTTGAGGAACCTCCGTACTGTCCTCCATAGTGATTACACCAGTTTGCATTCCTACCAGCTGTGTATGAGGGCTCCTTTTTCATCTACACCCTCTTCAATACTTATTATTCCTTGTCGTGTTGCTAATATCCATTTTAACAGGTGTGAAGTGGTATCTCATTGTGGTTTTGATTTCCCTAATAGCTAGTGAAGTTGAGCATCTTTTCCTCTGTTTGCTATTTATATGTCTCCCTGAGAGAAGTTAGGTCCTCTGCCCATTTTTAAATTGAATTGTTTGTATTTTTTGCTGGCAAATTGTACAAGTTCTTTATATAGTTTATATATTAGCCCCTTATCAGAAGCATTGTTTGCAAATATTTTCTTTCATTCGTTTGGTTGTCTCCTTGCTTTGTTGATGGTTTCTTTTGCTGTGCAGAAGCTTTTTAGTTTGATATAATCCCATTTACTTATTTTTGCTTTTATTTTTCTTGCCTTTGAGGTCAGGTAACTGCTCCCTCAACCCAAGGTCTATAAGTTTAGTACTAATGTTTTCTCTTATACACTTTATTGTTTTAGGTCTTATGTGGAGGTCTTTAATCCATTTTTTTTTTTTAAATTCATTTTTATTGTTAGACTTATTGGGGTAACATCTGTTAGCAAGGATTACATAGGTTTCAGGCATATAATTCTACAGTGCATTGTCAACTTGATGTATAATAAGTTCACCACCTAATGTGACTTCTCTTTCCATCACCTTATATTTAGCTTCCCCCCCTCCTCTCCCACCCCCTCCCCTTTCTCCCCTCCCTAACCCATTTTGAGCTAATTTTGGTATATGGGAACTGTTTGCAGTTCAGATTCACTCTTTTGGTTATGGTTTTCCAATTTTCCCAACACCATTTATTGAAGAGGTTTTCTTTTTCCCATTATATATTCTTCACTTCTTTGTAAAAAATTATCTGTTCATATATTTGTGGGTTTATTTCTGGGTTTTTGATTCTGTTTCATTGGTCTGTATGTCTGTTTTTCTGCCAATACCAAGCTATCTTGATTAGTGATGCTTTGTAGTATAGATTGAAACTGGGAAGTATTATGCCTCCAGCTTTATTCTTTTTATGTAGGATTGGAGATCAGGGTCTTTTGTGGTTCTATACAAATCTGATGCTTTTTAAAGTCTATTTCTTGAAAAATGATATTTTGATGGGAATTGCATTAAATTTGTATATTGCTGTAGGTAATACAGTCATTTTAACCCTGTTGATTCTTCCAGTCCATGAACATGGAATATCTTTCCATTTCTTTGTGTCCTCTTCAGTTTGTTTTAGTAGTGTCTTATAGTTTTCGGTATATAAGTTCTTCATGTTCTTTGTTAAGTTTTTTCCTAGGTATTTTATTCTTTTTGTTGTGGTCATAAAAGGTATTGTTTTTCTCATTTCTTTTTCTGAAGTTTCCTTGTTGGTGTATAAAAATGCAACTGATTTTTGTACATTGATTTTGTATCCTGCAACTTTACTGTATTCATTTATTGTTTCTAATAGTTTTCTGGTGGAGTCTTTAGAATTTTCTATAGAAAGAATCATGTCATCTGCAAAAAGTGACAGTTTAATTTCTTGTCTCCCAATTTGGATGCCTTTTATTTCTTTCTCTTGCCTGATTGGTCTGGCTAGAACTTCTAATACTATATTGAATAGCAGTGGTGACAGGGGACATCTGTCTTGTTCCTTTGTGTTGTTACCAAATGTCCATGAACCCTAAGACTGTGGCTAGACATTCTGCTCTTTTCCATTTTTAAATTTTGTGTATGCCTGTGTCAATATCACACTGTCTGGATTATATCTTCTTAATTAGCCTTGATATCTGGTAGATCACACACCTTTGCATGTCTCTTCTTTGTGAATGTCTTGATTATTCTTGATCTATGACATTCCATGTTTTTTATAGAACCAGCTTGTCAGGTCACACAAAGTTCTGTTTGCAGTTTTTGATTGGAACCACAAAACTCTACAGATCACTTTGGGGAGAACTGATGTTTTCACAATGTCAAGTACTGTGAGGGGTCTGAGTGTATATTTATTTTGAAGCTAACGTCAGCTGGTCACAGTTTTACGGATGCTGACAAAAAACACAAAACCTTTGAATAAGAGACAAAAGTCTTTTACTACACACAGGACAGCGTAATAGCATGAGTGGAATTGTTGCCAGTTTAGAGTCCCATTTCCCATTGAGTGATACAAATAAGGCCAGGTGAGACCTAGGCACTTAGTGGGATGTGTTATAGTAAAGGAGCTCTGAGTTTAGGGAATTCAAAATTTCTATAATGGTGAGTAATCAAGCCAGCCTAATACACACATCCTGTGGATAGAAGTCAGTGTCTCTTCCCAATAGGTGCAGAAATATGTGGGACCCAGGTAGAATGGGCTCCCAACATACACTGTTGAATCTCTCATCATACATCCCTTCACTTTTTAGGGTTTTTTTTAATTACCCTATTTTTTAATTACTCTTTTAAAATTGTTTTATAATTAATAAAATTTTCAATTTCGTTTGAAACACACAATATTAGTTTCAGGTGTATAACATAGTGATGAGTCACTTATATAACTTACAAAATGATCACCTTGATAAATCTGGTACCCATCTGACACCATACATAGTTGTTACAATACTAGTATTATTGACTGTATGCCCCATGCTGTACTTTACATCCCTGCGGTATGAATTCGTACTTCTTAATTTCTTCCCCTTTTTATCCCATTCCTCAAACCACCCTCCCATCTGAAAAACATCAAAATGTTCTCTGTATCTATGAGTCTGTTTCTGTTTTGTTTGCTTGTTTATTTTGTTCTTTAGATTCCATAAATAAGTGAAATCATATGACATTTGTCTTTCTCTGGTTTACTACACTGCGTGATACCCTGTAGGTCCAACCAGGTTGTTGGAGATGGCAAGATTTCATTCTTTTTATGGCTGAGTAATATTCTGTCATATATATATGCACCATCTCTTTTTTATATTCAATATTATTTTATATTAATTTTAGGTGTACAGCATAGTTGTTAGACATTTTTTGTAATTTAAGAAGTAATCTTCTGACTAGTCTAATACCCACCTGGCACTATACATAGTTATTATCATATTACTGACTATATTCTCTATGCTTTATTTTACATCTCATGATTATTTTGTGACTACTAAGTTGTACTTCTTAATTCCTTCACTGTTCACCCTGCCCCCAACTCTCTCTCAACTATCACTTCAACTAGTCTAGTACCCACCTGACAGAATACATAGTTATTACAATATTATTGACTATATTCCTTATTCTATACCCTAACTCCCTTAACTACTTTATAACAGTGAATTTGTACTTCTTAACTCCTTCCTCCTTTTTCACCCACATGCCCAACCCTACTCCCATCTGACAACCATCCAAATGTTTTCTGTATCTGAGTTTGTTTCTGTTTTGTTTATTTATTTTGTTGTTTAGATTACACATATAAGTGAAATCATGTTGCATCTGTCTTTCTCTGTCTGACACTCCTCTCAGCCCAATACCCTCCATGTCTTTTAATTGGTGCTTTTAATCCATTTAAATTGAAGGTAACTATTGCCATTTTTTTATTCATCATTTTGCTTTTTTTTTTCCCCAATGTAAAGTAGTCCCTCTAACATTCCTCGTAATTCTGATTTGGTGGTGATGAACTCCTTTAGCTTTTTCTTGTCTGGGAAGCTCTTTATTTGTATTTCAATTTTGAATGATAGCCTTGCTGGGTAGAATAATTTTGGTTGTAGGTCCTGGCTTTTCATCACATTGAATATTTTCTGCCACTCTCTTCTGGCCTGCCAGATCTCTGTTGAGAAATGAGCTGACAGTCTTATGAGAGCTCCCTTAAAAGTTATTAGTTGCTTTTCTCTTGCTGCTTTTTAGGATTCTTTGTCTTTAACGCTTGCCATTTTAATTATAATGTGTCTTGGTGTGAGCATATTTGGGTTCATCTTGTTTGGAATTCTCTGTTCTTCCTGGGTTTGTATGTTTATTTCCTTCACCAGGTTAGGGATGTTTTCAGTCATTATTTCTTCAAATAGGTTCTTAACTCCTTGCTTTCTCTCTTCTCCTGATATGTTTGTGATATGAAAGTTGTTACACTTTATGTTGTCCTAGAGGTCCTTTAAACTATTCTCATTTTAGTGGATTTTTTTCTTCCTTTTTGCTCTTCTGTCTGGATGTTTTGTCCTACCTTAGTTTTCACTAAGTTCCTTCAACATTTTTATAACCATTGTTTTGAATTCTGTATCTGATAGGTTATTTACCTCATTTAGTTCTTCTCATTTAGTTCTTTATTTATCTCATTTAGTTCTTCTTCTTGAGTTTTCTGCTGTTCTTTTATTTGAGATGTATTTCTTTGTTTCCTCATTTTGGATGCCTGTCTGTGTTTGTTTCTATGTATTAGACAGGTCTGCTATGTCTCTCAGCATTGCTGGATATCCTTATGTAGTAGGTACCCTATGGGTTCTTGGCACCATCCCCCTGGTCACTTGTGCTGGGTGCTCCTGTAGATTCTGGTTTTGTGCCAGTGTTGTACCTGGAGCTTCTCAGCAGAAGTCCCAGAGCACACTGATGCCAGTTGCCTCCCACCTGGACCTGTGGACTTTGATAGTTTTCCAAGAAAGATTGCAATGTGGGTGGGGCTGGCTGCTCATTGAAGAAAGTGTCTCTGGTGTTGGCAGAGTTGGGTGGGGTGAGGTCCCAGTGAGTCAGAAGAGTGGAGTAGGTGGAGCTCACCAGACTTACCAGGTTCAGATTTGGCTGTAGTGTGGGGGGCAGGTGCAACACAGGAAAGATGGAGCCCATCACCCAGCTGCATGGGAGGAAGATCCACCCAGGAAAAATGGTGATTGTCCTCCAGCCTTCACCCCAAAACCACCTACCTCAGTCTGCCCCCCATGTGCCTCCAATGCCCCCTGAGTCACTGTCACTGTACTGGAGCCCAGGGTGAATACCCATGATAGACTGAGTCTGTACAGGCACTTTAAGAGGACGACTAGGTTTTCTGCAGTCTTCTGTCCCAACTGGATCAGTCCCCACTGTTTTTCACACTCAGATATTGTAGGACTCCTCTTTCCAGCACCAGTGCTCCAGGTTTAGAAGCCTGGGATGGGGCTGGGGTCCCTTGCTCCTCCAAGGGGACCCTCTGTGGCTGAGATATCCCTTCTTATTGTCTACCACCACCAGAGGTTTGGCTCATTTCGTGTCTGTATTCCTCCTACCAGTCTTAACATGGCCTCCTCTTCTTTGTATCCTTAGTTAAAAGAACTTTTTTTCAACTAGACTTCAGATAGTTCTCCAGGTTGGTTGTTCTATAATTTAATTGTAATCTTAATGTGTTCATGGAATGAAGCAGGCACAGTGTTTACTCCACTATCTTGTATTCTCCTTGAATACAGAGTAATATCTTGTATTATTCTTCTTTATCTAAATAGCACTATTATAGCTTTTTGTACACATTTCATTAAAACTATTAATAGATAGTTTATATTTTAAAAAAAATCGTAAGTCACATAATTTTTAAAATCTTATTTAAAAATATCTCATTTGCCAGCCAGTACACAGAAGTATAACTGATTTTTAGAGATTGATGGTCTAACCATCCTGCTACATTTGCTAATTCTAATAGTTATTAATGGATAATTTTCATTTTCTCCATAGGTACAATTAGGCAATTTGTGAATAATATTTCATTCTTTAACTATTAGATGGACCTCCATGAAATTGCTGATATTCTATTATTTTTAACTTACACAGCTATTTTAAAAGGTTCAAACTAATAATGTAGAGAACTCCTACATTTTTTCTGTAAGATTTTGTGAATAATTAACATTATTGCTTCTTTAGATGTCTAAAAAAATATGTTGGCAAAACTATTTAGGTATTTAATTATAGACCTAATTGTTTAATATTTACATGACATTCATATTTTGTATTCTTGTGAATATTAAATTTTAAGTCATCATTCTACTTAACAAATGGATTATTTCCTCTTAATTTTTAAGGAAGTGTTATCTAATTATTCATATCTTCTCATGGTGTTTTGATGTCTGTGGCATCTGTGATATTTCCACTTTCTATTCCTTCCTTGGTTATTTGTATTCTTCTTTTGTTCTTAATGTCATCATGATTTTCTTACTCTTCCTTTTTCTTTGTTTCATTTTCTATATTATTAAGTTTTTATTTATATTTATGATTTTTTCTTTCTACATTCTTGGGTTTAATTTATTGTTCTTTTCCTTTTTACTCAGGACAGTAACTGAGATAATTTAATTTCCATCTATCTTTTTTCCTCATATTACTATACTCTTTTAAAGTTAAAGATTTTGATTCTAAGTACATTTGAATTATATCCCTCAAGTGTCTCTATATAGTATTTTATTATTTTTTTAGTTTAAAATATTTCAAATTTCTTATTACAATGTTTCCTATGACTGATGGGTTATTTAAAAGTTTATTTCTTAATTTCCAAACATACAGACATTTTCTAATCACCATTTTGTTATTTGTTTCTACTTTTAGTGGGATTTAATAGAAGAAAATTTTCTATGTGATTGTAGTTCTTCAACATCTGTTTGATGGAGCAATTTTTATAAACATTCCTTGTGCAAATGATAGAGAGTCTGCTGTTATTGAGCATTAGTGTTCTGTATTTGAAAGTTAAATATTCTTGATTAACTATGTTATTTAGATTGCTGTGTATTCAAACTAACTTTCTGTGTGCTTGTTCTACCTTTATACTTGGCAGATATGTGCAAAATGTTCCACTATTGTTGTGTATTTCCCCTCTTTCTATCTGTCAATTTTTGCTGTACATATTTTGAAACTGTGTTATTAGGTACCTACAGATTTAGAATTATTGTATCTTCCTGGTGAAGTAGACCATTTATCATTATGAATTTCTTCTGAGGCCCAGAGTAAGACTTGTTATGTCAAAGTCAGTTTTGATAGCAATGTAGCTAGTAGTCTTTGGATGGTTTTTTTACCTGGTATATTTTTTTCATCATTATATTTTCAGTTTTCTATTTTCTATATCTCTATTATCTAAGCAATAAATGAGTGTTTATTTTAAATTTTAATGCAGTTTGGCAACTTTGTATTTTAGTTAGATAATTTAATGCTTTTATTAATCACAATTGCTGATATATATAATTAGAAATAATTTTTATCCTCTTCCAACAACTTTAGAATAGTTTAACTTTATATATTCTCTACCCTAATGTCTATGCCATTGTTATTATATGTTATATGTGTATTGCATATATTTGAAAAATCAGACACCATTTTTATTTAATCTATATTCACTTTAATTTACACATAAACTTATTTTTTCATTGTTTTTGTTCCTTCCTGCACTTCTGACCTCTCATCTAGAATATTCCTCTTGCCAGAAAAATACCTTTTAGCATTTTCTTTAGCTCAGATCTTATTATAATAAATTATCTCACACTCTATTAATATGTTTACTTTTTTTCCATATTCATCTTTAAGGTATATTTTCATTGTAATTTTACAATATTCTAAGATACAAGTTATTTTATTTGAGCAGTTTAATGATACTTTACTGTCTTTGGTTATTCCATTTTTATGAACAATAAGATACCAATCTTGTTATTGTTCTTTTGAGGAAAATTATTTTTCCTATGGCTTTTTTAAGATTTTTATGTATTTCATTGGTTTGTAACAGTTTACCTATGCCTTTCTTAGACATAGTTTACTTTTGATTTATCTTGAGTGTATATTGAATTTTCAATTTGTAATTGTTGTCTTTCACTAATTTTGGAAAGTTCTTGAGTATTATCTTTTCAAATATTTTTTGAACTTCATTATAAATCTTCCCTCCTTTTGGGACTTTGGTTGAACATCCTCAGTGTATCCTCTTTTTTTTCTCTCATTCCATTTATTTGATTTTTACCATTTTTGCTCTACATGCATCATTTTATTAATAGATATTTTCTACTTGTCTTATCTGGATATATCTGCCGATTGTCAAATATTCTCTTTAGCTCTGTCTAAATTCTTGTCCAGTCCTCCCATTTAGTTCTAAAATATAGTCATTATATATTTTAGTTTAGAACTTCTGTTTGGTTCCTTTTATAATTAACAATTTTTGTAAAAAGTATCTCCATTTCATTTGTAATAAAAGATGTTGAAGTAGGTAAATACTGTGCTTGCCTCCTCTAATGACCAGCCCCAAATCACAAGTAAACTAAAAAACAGTAATTGCTGAGAATCACCAGAAGTCTAGCTGAACCAAAACCCTACAGCTAAAGACATACAGGAAAAGACACCCTGGGACAGGTAAGAGGGACAGAGGTGCGGAATGGGCTGATTCCATACGCACATACAGGACTCAAAAATGGGGAGGGATTACTCAAATGTGCAGGTCTCTCTGGAGGATTGAGGGGTCCAGTCCCACACCAGGCTCTTCAGCCCAGAGTTCCACAGTCAGGATGAGAAGTCCCTACAACTCCTGGATGTGGAAACCAGTAGAGATTATGACTGAGTGAGATGGAGACTGCCTGGAATCACAGGGTACTCTTATAAAGTTTTTGTACACAAACTTACTAATTAAACTCGCTCACTCTGAGCACTTGTGCTGGGACAGCAGCTCAAAAATTAACCAAAAACATATAGACAAGAGCTGATTGTCTGGGTTCAAGGCAAGGGATGGAGGGGCAGCTGTCTCCCAGACAGAAGTGCTGGCAGGTGCCATTATTCCTTTGCTAAGCTCTCCCCACTCCCAGCGAGCAGATGCAGGTGGCTTCCATATCTGAGTCTTCATTTACCAGGCTGACATGTTTTGCCCTGCTCTGGTGATTCTCTGAGACTTAGCCCAACCCATCAAGCAGACCCACCTATACTGCTTCCCATGACTTTTCCCAAAAAACTGCCTATCTTAGCCCATGCTGTGGACTTTGCTAAAACCTCTAAAAGGTTTATAAACCCTAAGCAAGCGCATTTGGCCTTAGTGTGTCCTGCACCTCTTGCTGAGCAGCCACAAGCCAGGCACTAGTGGCAGCTAGCCTCAATTTATAGTTTGTATGGGCAGGGCACCTCCACATCCAGTGTGGAGGACAGCCATGTGGGGATTGCATGGTGGCAGTCATGCCAGGTGACCCACATCAGGGCATATGCTGTGGTTAAAGTTGGTCTACCATGGGGTCCCTTCTAGGAGGTCCCAGGACCGGCATGCCTGGAGACCAACTTTACACCCAGCGGGAGGACCACCCAGCTGCTTGTGCAGATGACACACCCAAGAGGCAGACTTGGCAGGCATCAGAGCCCTGTTAAAGTGAATTCCCTGCTCTGTAGGATTAGCCCATTTATGCCAGTTCATGTACTGTAGTCACAACCAGTCTTCACAACCAATCAGGCTGAGGGTCAATTCCTCCCATTTACATGCAACCAGCAACCAATGCTCAACTACAACAGGAAGGCACACATAACCTACACAAGGGACATACCTGAAGCACCAAGCTCATGTGACAGGGAGATTGCAACACTGGACCCCACAGAACACCAACTACATACACAAGGCCACTCTACTGAGACTGAGACATAGCAGCTTTGCTTAATACATACAAACACAGGGAGGCAGACAAAATAGGGAGAAAAAAACATGTTTCAAGTGAAAGAACAGAACAATGCTCCAGAAAAAAACAAAATAAAACAAAAAAACAGAAACAACAAACTAGACAAAATGGAGACAAGCAATGTACCAGATGCAGAGTTCAAAACACTGGTTATAAGGTTGTTAGAAGATCACAGTAAGGAGTGAGAACTTCACCAAAGAGATAGGAAACATAAAAATGAAAATAGAAAAATGAATAAAGAACCGGTCATAAATAAAAAAAATACAGTAACTGGAACACAGATTACATTAGAGAAATTTGACAGTTGATTTGATAAAACAGAGGATTGAAGAAACTATGTAGAAGATAAGGTAGCAGAAAATACCCAATTTAAACAGTAACAACACCAAAAAAATAGAATCTAAAAATTGGGGATAGTTGAAAGGGCCTTTTGGACAACATCAAGTGTACCAACTTTTGCATCAAAGAGGCACAAGAAGGAGAATAGAAAGAGCAAGGAATTGAAAACCTATTTGAAGAAAATAAAAATGGAAGGATTTCCTAACTTGGTGAGGAAGATAGACATACAAGCCCAGGAAGAACAGAGTCCTAAACAAGATGAACTCAAAGAGGCCCCCACCAAGACACATCATAATTAAAATGCCAAAGGTTGAAGACAAAGAGAGAATCTTCAAATCAATAAGAGAAAACAGTTAATTACCTACAAGGGAGCTCCCATAAAACTGTCAAATGATTTCTCAACAGAAATTTTGCTGGCCATAGGAATTAGCATGAAATATTAAAAGTGAAGAAAAGCAAGGACCTACAACCAAGTTTACTCTACCCAGCAAAGCTATCATTGAGAATTGAAGAACAGATAAAAATTTTCCCAGACAGTATAAAAACTAAAGGAGTTCATAAACACCAAACCAGTATTGTAAGAAATGTTAAAGAGACTCTTTATAAGAAGAATAATAAGAAAAAATAAAAAGCATATATAATAAAATGGCAATAACTATGTATCTAACAATAATTTACTTTTAATGTAAATGAATGAACTGTTTCAGTCAAAAGACAGGGTAGCTAAATAGATTAAGAAAGCATAACCCCTTTATATGTTGCTTACAAGAGACTCACTTCAGATTGAAAGACACACACAGGCTAAAAGTAAAGGTGTAGAAAAAGGTATTTAATGAAAATAAAAGTAAGGACTAAAAGCTGAGGTAGCAATACCTATACCAGACCAAATAGACTTTGAAACAAAGGCTATTAACAAGGAACAAAATAGGACCCAGTAATCTCACTCTTGGGTATTTATCTAAAGAAACCTAAAACACTACTTTGAATGGACAAGTGCATCCATATGTTCATTGTTGAAAATGGTCAAAATGTAAAGGCAGTCTGGGTGTCCATTGATGGATGAAGAGATTAAGAATAGGTGGTCCATATAAACAATGGAATATTACTCAGATATAACAAAGAGTGAAATCTTGCCATCTGCAACAATATGGATGCATCTAAAGGGCATTGTGCTGAATGGAGTAATTCAGAGAGAAAAAGACAAATGCCATATAAGTTCCTTTATATGCAGACTCTAAGGAACAAAATAATAAACAAATAAAAGAAAAACAAGCTCATATCCAGAGAACATTTTGATGGTTACCTCCTGGAAGGGGTTGGTGCAAAAGGGGAAGGGATTAAGAAGTACACATTGGTAGTTACAAAATAGTCATGGGGATGTCGAGTATAGCTTAAGGAATACAGTCAGAAATACTGTAATAACTGCATATGGTATTAGATGGATACTACTATAGAGTATTGGGGTGATCACTTTGTAAGTTATACGTGTCTGATCACTGTGTTGCACACCTGAAATTAATATGATAATGTATATCAACTTTAATTGATAAATAAAAACTACATTTGAAAATCTTCATCTTGTTCTTGATTTCCTGAATATAGTAAATTTAGATATTTTTAAGTTGGTATCTGATATTACCAATGTTCAATATTGAAAGGCTGTTATTTCTACTGGTCTGTTGCTTCTGTTATTTTTCTATCATGCTATGTTGTCTCTTTATATTCTAAAATTTATTTCTTAAGTTCTATGAGTTGATTTTGTTCACTATTTTGTGGAATAATTTGAGGTTGGTTTCTGTCAGGTGCTTGGGAACAACAGTTAACCTGGAAATATAACATTTTACTGTTGCTTCAGGATTGACATGATCCAAAGGAGAGCTGTCATCCTTGAAAGAGATTCTCTACTTGTTATTGTACCCTTACTCCTAAGATGTGTCCCTCAAGATTGTAACTCAAAGCAACAGAAGTAAGGGAATCCCCCTTCGACCTTAGCAGCACCTTGACCCAGTCCCTGTTTTATCTGCCTCTGATGCTGTGAAAGACCCTCTCAGCTTTCAGTGATGCCCCTCTAAGTTGAAAAATGCCTCCAAAGGAAAAGCAGCCTCAAATTTAAGACAAAAAACAGGGTCACCTCTCTGGGTGTTCCTTTTCCTTTAAATCATAACCCACTACTTTTCGCTATTTCTTGCTTGTATTCAAGCAGATACTTTTTATTATGTTTATAATACCTTGTTGTCAGCAGAGCAAAAGATCTAAATAGTCTAGTCTACCATTATCAGAAGCTTCAGTAAATTGAAAGCTGTTTATTTTTAAATTATGATAAAGTGTTATAAAACATAAAATTTAATTTACTATTTTGGCGGTTTTGAGTGTATAGTTAAGCAGCATTAAGTACATTCACATTGCTGTGAATCATCACCACCCCTCATCTACAGAACTATTTAATCTTTTCAAACTGAAACTCTGTGTCCATTGAACAACAACTCCTTATTCCCAGCTCTCCCGGCCCCTGACACCCTCCATCCTACTTTCTGTCTCCATGAATTTGAGTACTCTGGACACCTCATATCATTGGAAGCATACAGTACCTATCTTCCTGTGACAGGCTTATTTCATTTGGTATAATATTGTCCAGGTTCATCCGTGTTCCAGCACATCAGACTTTTGCTTCTTTTTCAGGCTGAATAATATTCCATCCTACGTATAGTCTGCACCACACTTTATTTACCCAGTCACCCACTGATGGTAACTTGTTGCTTTCACTTTCTGCCTACTGTAAATAATGCTGCTATGAACATGGGGTACAGGCATCTGAGCCCCTGCTTTTCATTCTATTGGGTATATCCCCAGAAGTGAAGTTGCTGAATTACATGGTATCTCTGTTTCATTTTTCAGAGGCTGTCATGGTATTTTTACACGCCCACCAGTAATACACAGTGTTCAAATATCTCTGTATCATTGCCAACACTTGTTACTTGCTGTTGGTTGTTGTTGATGTTGTTGTCATTGTTGTTAAATAATAGTAGTACTAACAGGTGCAATCAATAGAGTTTTCAGTTTCGGTGATGATATTTTTATTGATTTTGAGAATCCCATTCCATGTTTTCAAACTTCTATTTGATTTTTCATAATACCATTAAATATTGTTATTGGTTAGGATGGACGTGCTATTTCTGTCTCAAGTTTTTGCATATGTTTCAGTTGCCTTTTTTACAATTTATTTTACTAATGGTGCTTTTTTCTTCTGTGTTTAGTTGTTTATGATTATTATTATGAGTTGCTTATGTTTCTTAAACATTTATCTCTGGGAACTTGAGGTATCAACTGAAAAGAAGTTCCTTGTGTTTGCTTTTGTCACCTCCTGGAGGGCACTGCTAATCTGGGCCTGCTTCAGATTTAATTCTGGCTTGAGGCCATTCTGACCACAGGGAGTATGAACTTGTACCAACATTTGCCTGGGGGCCAGATTCAGATACTAAATTCTTAGAGATGCCTTTAGGCTCCAGTGAACAGCAGCTCAAAGCAGACAGGTTTCCCATTGCTTCCTGTGCATGTGGGTGGGTTCTTACATTTCTCTGCTGTAATGCAGAATATTGCTCTTGGGGTGCCGGATAAGTGCAGGAGGGAGTCTCTGCTAGTAGACCATTTTACTCCTGTTAGAAGGCTCTAAATTTTATTTTCTTGCCGGAATGTTAATTAAGATGGGAGATATATATGTATATATAATGTAAAATACACTGCAGCAAAGTTATCATCCTCAAATTAATGTTTAGTTTAAAACAATTCTACTCAGCACTCCAGAGTTATGTGTGTGGCAAGAAACAAATGTAAATGACTCAATAAAAATAGGTCTGAAGAGTAAGACGAAGAGAAATGGGAGGAGGGGAGAATATTGTGCTTGATACTGAGCTCCATCATGAAGCTACCTGAAGGAATGGGTACAATACAAATTAGTAAAATATCAACAATAGAGGCACTTGGGTTGCTTCCACTGCCTGCCCACTCTAAGTGGCTCAGAGGGGACCCTAGGCACACAAGCTTCAGATATAATAAAAGGCTTTTGGTAAGTCAATAGAAAAGTGGTGACATATTTAGCAAATGGCATTGACAAACTTGCTATGTTGTCGGGTGATCTCTATTCTCCCTGGTGTCTTGGGGTACAGGTGGGGTCACATCTCCTGGGGGCAGCAGTGAGAAGGAAGGGGAGCAAAACATCACCAGACTGATATTTCTCCACACTGCTGTAGCTGTTAACTTCTTACCCACGATGAGGACGCTGGCATCTATCTTGCTTGGCTGGCACGCACATGCCCTCTTCCTGGCATTTTCTGAACTGCCTACCAAGTACCATTCAGCAGAGTCTAGTACTCAAATGGGAAAAAAGAGCACCCTGGGGCCGGGTAGGGTCAAGACCACAAACACTTATGCTGGCCTCGGGCCCCCTATTTTTCTCAGGGGTCTTGGAGGTGCAGTAGCAGGCTGCTCCTTTTCTGGACAGCACCCTGCTTTTTTGCCTCTGTTAGCCCTGACATTTCTCTGCAGTCTTTGAACGTGGGTCTTTCCTCCCTCAGCCCCAGCAGCAGAGCCCCGGGCTGCTGACACAGCTGGAGATCAGAGCCCTAGGACAGCGGTGCTGGACAGTGGCTAGACCCGGGAGATGATGTGGATGACAGAAACATTCTTTCTAGGTTAGTAGTTAATATTTACATCCTGAGGGCAGGGTTGGACAAGGAACTTCTCACATAGGCCCCAGGGGTGTCCGTTTCCATTTTTCCATCCAATCATCTTCAAGTACAGACAGGACTCTTCAGGGGTCTTGTGGAAACCTGACTCTATTTAAGCAGCAAATCGCTCCCTTCTCAGTACTGCATCCTTCTCAGGACCAGTGTCAGTAGCAGTCCTGATCCCAGCCCTTCACCTTGTGACTTCTGCAGCGTGGTGAGGTGGAGAAGGGTCTCCTTAGACTCGTCTTTGACCCGCAGAGCGTCTGGTTCATCTCTCTTCTCTGGCAGGTGCAGCCGGAGGTGCTGACAGGTAAGCGGAGACAACTTTCCCACTCCTTCCTTCCCTTTTTTTCTTTCTTTCCCTCTGTTCTTTCAACTTTCTTTTGCATAACATTTCAAACTTAAGGAACAGTTGCAGGAATTCCTGTGGGCCCTTCTTGCAAATTCAATAGTTTTTCACATTTTTGCCACTTTCATATGTTCTTTCTTCTTACTGATGGATTGATTGAGCTATCTACACACACAAACACGCACTGTTTCCTGAACCGTCTGAGTGTAAGTTGAAGATGCCGGGTCCTTTCATTTCCCCGATGTACTTCAATGTGCATCTCCTCAGAGTAAGGATGCTCTCCTACTTAACCAGAGAGTATCAACATCAGGACATTTAACATTGAGTCAATGCTGTCATCCAGCCCATGGTCCATACTCAACTTTTAGTTGTCCAAAATAGTATCCTTTATGGTCATATATATGCATATGTATGCATACATAATTTGGTTTTTTGTGTGAGGAGACTTTTCTAAGCAATGTCCAGTGGTTTAATTTTGTATTTCCTAATTCATTTTAAGAAAAAAGTTTACAAAACTTAGAATGCTTATTGTAATAAATTTGGAAAGCCCCAGGGAAGTAAAAGAGGAAAGAAAAAACAGCCACACTTGCAGATCAAGGTCAGGTGGAAGGCTGATGAAAGGTGGTGAAAACAGTCCGGTTCAGGGTGACCCAGTGACTGTGACCTGCACCCACACACCGGGGAGCAGCCCTGAGCGAGTCCCGGGCTGTGGGCAGGGAGGAGCAGGCTCCGGGTCTGGAGCTGACCTCCGTGCCCTGCCCGCCCCGTCGGCAGCTGCCCGCCCACCTGAGCAGGCGCACTAACGCCCTGGGTGGGTAAGGGTGGAGACCATCGCGGAATAGTCAGGGCTTGTTCAAGGTCTGGAAGCAGTGTTGTAGGTCCTCTCTTGTCTGGTCTGTACCCTTAGATTTTTAGACTTTGCACAGGGCTAAAGTGGCATTGGGGCTTGGTCAGGAGACACAGCACTGGCTCTTAGCAAGTATCGTGGGGTTATTTAATACCAATTTTGTTGACCTTCTTGGTCAACAAACCAGTGGTCCAGTGGGTTAAGAGAAGGTGAAATTCTAAATTGTGAAAAAGATCTGGGCACTATTTTCCACAGTTAGTGTTATCTTAATGAGATATATGTATTTGCATGGAAAGAAAATACTTAAACTTTGTTTTGTTCACTGCTTACTATGTATGCAAGTACTTAAATAGAGCTCAAAATATTTGCTGAGTGAATATTTTCATAATTAGTAAAAAAAAAGTACACAAGAACAAAGGTCTTTGAGCTAAACAGTAATGTCTTGGCAGGTGGAGAGAACCATAAGTTATTTTAAATTTTTGTTGTAATTCTGCCCTGGCATCTTAATTTGGGGTTTATTTTGTTTCTGGTAAAGATATGTACCACCTTTTGTAATTTGCTACAGATCACATGAACGAATGAATTTGATGTTTTTATTTTTAGAACAATCCATTGGAATATGAAGACATATTCCTGGATTGGTTATTAAGTGACGTCACAGTTGGGGTACAATAAAACTTCTCATGTGCTCGGTAGCTTACATATAGTTGAACCAGCTTGTCCTGTTTCTTGTAAAAAGCTTTGGCTTGATTTGCTCAAAGTTTCTCACGTTGGGGTATCAGCACTACCAGGATGCTGGCTGTGCCTGGTCCCCATTCCTAGTGTGTGAAGTTCTTTGCAAAAGCAGCCTCTGGCTCTTACCTGCACTGCTTCTGGCTGCGCTGTGAAAATGGCTCTGGTCTCTGGTTTCGTGCTGGAGGATGAATGTTGCAGCCTCCTATAGGCCTCCCTGCTGAGATCACTTTGTTGCTCCATTAAAAGAAAACAAAGCGGGGGTGTGGTTCCCTGGTGGTGCAGTGGCTAGGCTTCAGCGCCCTCACCGCCGCCGCGGCCTGGGCTCCATCCCGGCTCAGGGAACCCACCAAACAAAAAAACCCCAAAGGAACCAAGGTCTCAGGGACAACGGCGGCCCCCCCCCCCCCATGAGGTGCTGGAAACCCATCCCTAAGGCCAGTGTGTGGTACAAGCTCCACACTGGTACCCTGGACAGGGGTGGCCTTCAAACTTCTCTGGCTGCAATCCACAATAAAAAATACGTTTACACTGGGATCAAGCATGCGCAGAGACATGTCTCTCTCTCTCTCTCTCTCTCTCTCTCTCTCTCTGTGTGTGTGTGTGTGTGTGTGTGTGTATATATATATGTGTGTGTGTGTGTGTGTGTGTGTGTGTGTGTGTATATATATATATATATATATATATATATATACACACACACACACACACACACACACACACATACTGGGAGCACAGTTTTGGTTGGTGCATTTTCCTTTAAACCAACTGGTAATTAGTACTTCTAAGCCCTTCTAAGATTCAATGCAATGAGTTTCTGTAGTTTTTCTGGAGGATTGTACGTAGATTCGAAACTAAGCCTACTTTTCTTACTACACCAGTAGGCTCTGAGAAAAGTGGCTGTGTGTTTAGTTACCACTTAGAGCATCTGGCCCATTTCATAAGCAGTAACAGGACACTTTGTGGTCTCGGTTTGGTACATCCAAGTATCCCTGTCACCTTCACAAAGACAGCCCACAGGTCTTACCTCCTTCCATTCAACAGCCACCCAATGACACTATATTCCAACCCCCATGCACAAGGCACCTGCTTATTTGGGCTTTTGCACTACAGCTCACTTTATCCAACTGCATATTAATATTAAATGTTTCTTAACAGGCTGTCATCCTGAGAAATGGACAACTGGATTCCTATGAATGAAATACTCAACAACGCATTTCTGCGTGACACAGTCATCGGCAAGGCCTGCTTGTGGGACTTTGTCTTTCGATGCCTGGGGCTGACAGCCCTACAGATGGGTGTGTTGAAAGAAAAGAAGTCAAACGTCCCCTACAACACACAGGTGCCTGAGTACCAGGATGATGACGAAGTTGGCTTTATATCCTACAACAGTTTCTGGTGGATTAAGGTGTCCTTATTGTTGGCGTCCATCCTCATCTACCGGTTGCGTATGAAGATCTTGGATAAAGAGCAGCCAATCAGAGATGGTGACCTTGGCGAAGACAGGACCCTGGTGCAAATTGACCAGAACAACGTCCGCATCACCAGGAACCTGCGTCGACTCTATGTCTTCTATGTCATTTTTAAGATACTGCTTGAAGGGGTCTTTATTGCTCTACATTACTATCTGTATGGCTTTCAACTGAAGCGTCCATGTGTCTATGAGCAGTCCTCCAGCCCTCATGGTGTGAACTGCTACTATGTGAAAGCCTCCCAGGAATGTGGGATGATGATTATTAACCTGGTCTTTGACTGCTTTTCTCTTCTTCTCGGCATGCTGGATATTTGTCTCCTCGGCTGGGAGAAGGTTAAACAGAAAATGACCAATCGCTCTAGCCCACACTCTCCTGAATTCATGATGGAGCCACAGAACCTGAGTGTGTGAGCCCTTCCCCTTCCACTAGGCTGCAGTCATCCGGTCGGTGCTGCACACCTGTACTAGTTAATCAATTTACACATGTCTATAATCATAGTTCCCAGGTCAATTTTTAATTCTAACTGATTTCTGATCAAATAAATCACTTCCTCCTGCTTAAATTTTTTTACTGATTAATTTTTTTCCACGAAATTAACCAAAAATGGATCTTCGGTTTAACAATAAAGAAATAGAGACAGAAAGGACAAAGGAGCAAGCCAGAATATACTGATATTCCCTGGCTTTTATTAATCTTTAAATAAGTGGCTCAATCGTATATTTCTCATACAAGAATATCTAGACTAAAAACTATGAATACAAATCAAACATCTTTTTTAAAAACTAATCTACTGAGATTCACTGTCTTTTGAGTTTAGCACTCCCATGATCACTTTCTTTAATTCTTTAGTATTACTCAATAAAATCATTTATCTGAAATTTTTTGAAGCTTTTATCTTCTGATATTTGTAACAACTCCTTAGTAAATCAAATTCATTAAAGTTCTAAATATAGAAACTTGCAATTTCTTGTGTGTGTTTCATTATCTTTCACAAACTTAGTCAAATACTATTAAACTCTTTAAGTAGAAAATCAATTATCCTGGGGCTGTCCAGAAAAAATCCAGCCATAAATGCCTCTATTTTTCATATTACATGGCTGGATACTTTTTGGACAGCCCTTATACATTACATATGGAATTAAAACTTTTTGTCAGACGCCATAATATTCTAGACTCTATTAAAGATTTCAATCCGTTAGCTATGCAGTATTCGGAGAGGGACACTGACAGAATACAGGTATAGGATTGTCTAGTGTCAGGTTAAAAAAAGACTGAAGAAGGCACTGGGAAATGTATCGGTGAGATCACTGTTCTGTATCACAGCTGTGCTAATGGAGACACAAGTGTAAACAGTTTTCAAAAGTTATTAAGTGCAGGTTCAGGTGTTGGTGGGGCCTGGTTTTAGCAGATGGAGGTAGGGTTGGAAATACAGGTGCAAGACAATTTGCAGATGGAGGTGCTGGTTGAAGTGGAATACAGGTGGAGGTGTGGGCATAGGTGTAGGTGGAGTTCAGAATGATGGTGACCTCTGGAATAAGTGTGGGGATGAAGGTATGTTCGGAGATGCAGGTAGAGGTGGAGATGTACATTTGAGTGATATTGGGAGTGCAGTGCAAGTTGGTTGGTGATGTGGATTTAGGTGTGGCTGCAGGTAAAGGTGAGTGCACAGGTTGCCATCTGGATGGGGCTGCGGATGTGGCTGGGGATGGGGATGAAGGGACCGGTTTAAATTTTGATAAGAATGGGGGACTCAGGAGGCATTGGGGATGCAGATATAGGTCAAGATCGCATTGCGGGTGAAGGTAAGAATGCAGTTTCAGTTGGTGGTGCTGCTGCATGTGCAGGTAGCTGTGGGGATGACATTGGGTGTTTGGATATGGTGAGGGCTGGGTACTAGGTTGCAGATACAATTGGGGTTAAGGTTGTGCTTCAAGTATAGGTGGAAAAGCAATGAAGGTAGGGGTGAAGATTAGATGCAAGTGTTGGTGGCATAGTATGTGCAAGTGCAGGTGGGAATACAAGTACAAGTGGGGGTGGGAATGGATGTGGGGGTGGGGTGGGGATGCAGTTGCAGTTAGGCCTAGGAATACAGGTAGGGGTGAAGATGCAGGTGCAGCTAGATGATGGGATACCAGTGCAGGTGAGGGCGAGGATGCTGGTAGGACGATGATTCAGGTGTGGGTGATGATGAGGGTGAAGATGTGGGTGGGGGTGGGAATGCAGGTAGAGTGGGTGTGCAGGTGCAGACGTGGCTAGGGTTCAATTTCAATGTGAAGGTGGGGGTTAATGATGCCGGGGCGGGGCTGTTGATGGGGTTGGGGTTGGGTATTAAGGGGTGGATGCATATGGATGTACAAATGTGGGTACCCGTGGGAATGGAAATGCAGATGCAAAAGCGCGTTGTGTTGGGGTTACAAGAAGAGATGGAGATGCAAGTGCAAGTGTGGGTGGCAGCTAAGGAATTTTGGAGGGGGTGTGGTTGAATGGTAAAAAATGGGACAAAATGTGGATGTCCTAGGGCCACATGGGAATCACTGGGAAGAACTGAGAGAGGACGGGTGGTGTGGGCTTTCTGGTGGTGACAGAGCAGACGGTGGTGGTCAGCCTGTGTGAGGGCCAGTAGGAAGGAGGGTGTCTACGCTCTCTTTTTACCCCTGACAATAGGACCATGTGTGTCTTTTTGGCCCACTGTTCTTTCTACCCTGATTAGACAGATCTCTTTTGAACAATGTGCACTTTTACATCTTGGTCAACAAATATTGCAAATGTTGACCAAGTTATGTTCTTGTGTTGCTATACCCAGTTCTTGGTCTATAGTCCAAGCTGTATAGCATGGGTCTATAATCTGTATCTGAATTCATTTCTCATTGGTGCATTACTGGGTCCTCAATTTTTCTTCTGATATCCTGCTAATTCTTAAGATCTTTCCACTTTTTGTTGCCTTCCTTTTAAAAGCCTTTGAACCTAGAATCATCCACATATCTTCTGATATTCTTGTAAGCTACTTCCATAAAAGTTAGAGTACAGATTGGTGCTTAGTACTCAGCTTTCAATAGAAAGCATTTGACAGGCATGCTAGGTTGTCAGGTGGTTCCTTGGGCAATGCCATGATGTAAATTTTGATTTCTGGAACCATCCTTACAACCCTACAGACCAGGTATTAGTCTTGTTCTGTAGATGAACAGAACAGAAGTCCAAAGATTATGTTACTTGTTAAAAGTCACCAGGCGTGACCTCAAAGGCCAGCTTTTCTCAGGGGGTGCTGAAATCTGAGGACACAATGACAGCACCAGTCAAATCAGACTTTTCAAATGATCAAACACTGTGGGAAAATAGCACGCAAGTTAGTGGAATTCAGGAAAGCAATGCCCCCGGGGGAAAAGCAATGTGATAAGTCAGGGGAAGGTGAGGGAAGCCGGGTCCAGAACCCTGGAAAGACCATGCAGACCACTGAGAACTCAGTAATGCCCACGTTTTGTGATTATTACATGGAACGCCTGGGCACAGGTGGCACCTACGGGCAGCTTGTGGTCAGCTCCGCTGACGGTCAGTCACTACGCCCTTCTAGAGTGTGATCCCTCCTTATATTATTTAAACAGACCAAGTTCCTCTCACCACATTGTAGGGTTCTCTCACACCAAAACATGGACCAGAAAATGTGTGGAGAAAACAAGCATCAGGTACTGAATAGTGTCTGAAGGTGGAACAACTACACTCTTACACCAGTGGAAGTCTCTGCCTGAGACTCAGAACAAACCACTCGCAGAGCCACTATCAGAAGAAGGCGGGTTTGTTCGCTGGCCTGACTCCTTTTGTGTGCGGTTGAATCATAGGAGGGACTGCCATTCTTTCTTCCCAAGTAGTGACTCACTCTGGCTACTCTGTTTTTTTTTTTTTTTTTTTTTTTTTTTTTTTTGCTTTTTGGTATGTGGGTAGTTCCCTGACTGGGAATCGAACCCAGGCCGCAGCGCTGACAGTGCCAGCGCCGAAGCCTTAAGCCACTACACCATCAGAGAACTCCCAACTCTGTATTTTTTGAGAATTGTCATTCTGAGAAAAAGGCGGAACCTAAATAATAATATAAAAGTGCAAACATCTTGGTATCATTGTCAATGACTGCTAAGTCATAAATCAGTATGTTGTCATATTCCTGTAGTGTTAAAAACTTTACTGTCTGAGAATTAGATGTTTCTTGGGTAATTTTCCCAGAAACTCTTTTGGAACTCACCTTCCCCTCCTACCCCAGCATGGCTGTGAAAGAGCTTTATTAAAAGTACAGTCTCCCGAAGGAAGGGCACCCAGGGGCCAGCAGGGACAAGCTCAGGAGAGTCACCTAGGCCCCGTCCCAGATGCCCACGCCCCCTCGGCCAGCAGATAGCGGGCAGCAGCCCGAGGGTGTGTTTGGGCCGTCATTAGAGGTTACGTCTCTTCTCCCAAGCCCTCCTCGCACCCCAGTCCCTTGGCTAACAAGCGGCCGTGCTGTGCAAGTGCTAAAAGAAAGACACGAAGCCGTGCCCGTGTTAGTGCCCAGTAAGGGTGGTGTGAGGGCACGGCGAATTTGGTTGATGGCTTCTCTTTGATTTTGGTAAAATGTAGATGACTAAAGGCTGGGTGATACTGACTTCATTAAAAAATGTCATAAAGTAAATTGTAGGAAAGAAAAGAGATAAAAAGCAGAGAGTATACCAAAATAATAGGAAAAGTCATTTAAAAGAAGGGTGTTATTCTCTAACAGATGAAGAAAGTTTAATTTCATTGCTCATTAAGAATCGTTTACCACAACCAGCTAACAGAAATGACTGTAACAAAAGACACGGTGACATAAAACTGAGGATAAATGTAATGAGAAAACCTTATTTTATGTGAATGATGATGTTACATAACATATGTCTCACGCTAGGATAAGATACAATTTATCTTGAAGGGAAAGCAAATAGTCAGATGAAGGAGACATGCTGAGGGTTTTACAGAGAACAGCTTGTCTTTCCCAGAACACTTAACAAAGTCTAGGATAATTTTGATAATTTTGATGCAGCCAGGCAGCATGTCAGGCCCGTGATTCAGGCTTCATTACATCACTGAGTCTATTCGAGTTCCACCTTTTGGTTAGGGAGCCATCATTGCTGCAAGAGGAACCTTATCAGTAGTAGGCTTTCCTATGACCAATCATATTTCAACCATCAGGCCATCCACAAAGCTATTTTATAAGAAATATTTGAGTATTTTCACATTCCACTGTAAAGGTATTTGAATTTTAGGTGTTTTCTGTATACAACTTTACTGCTGTTTTTTGTTCTATTTTTCATTCTGCACAACAGTGATATTAGGTATTCAGTAATGTAATTCTGTCTGTACCAATAAAAACGTGTATCCATACTGCAGACTCTAAATTGAGACCTTGTGAAAAAGTAATTTGAATGTGGAAACACGCAAAAAAACTATGAAAAACTAATAAAGAATATTGTTAACCATGGTAAACATTTAATTATGAGTAGCTGATAGTCTTACTTTGGAAAAACAGAAGAGTAATTAAAATTAAAATAAGTGTTAAAAATAATTAGCAATAGCTTGTTTTACAAAAGAGGAGTAGAGCCGTTAAGTGGCTTAATTGCCCCATAAAGTAACTACCAGATTCTTCTTTAGTCAACACAAACAGACTTCACATGTGAACAAAGCATATGAATATTTCACATTTCTTGAATATAACAGTTAGTGATAACAAAGACCACATAATTCCATTTGTTGTGACTGTACAAACATGCATCAGGTTAAATACAAAAAATCCGTTGAGAATAACTTCCCAAACTATCAATGGAATATGGATTAAATTTTTAAAGATTCAGAAATAAAAGTAGAAAACAATTGTAAATTGCATGAGAAAGTGCTTCAGTAATTATCAACCTGATCAAGACCTTCAGTATCACAACCAAAGTGCACTATGGTACTTCTTTACTTAGTTCACAGAAAAAAAAAAAAATCTGTAAGTATAGGCTGTAGAAAGAAAATGTTTAGTGCTGTTTACTCTCATTTTAAAATTCTGCTCTATACAAATTTAACTCTAATAGATATGAACAATATTGTCATAACTCTACTGCATATAAAGCCTCTTTGTCTACCCATGAACAATGAATAAAAGAACCTGATCACCTTTAAATTAAGCTGACCATCTGAAAACATTTATACACAATGTTCATAAGAACCTTTGACACTCATTTAGGTATACAATGTGTCAACCCTGCAATGTCATTTTTTATAAAGGCTAAATTATTTATATGAAATATTGTTCTATACACTACACCCCAATCTATATTTAAGTTCCCTGGTTAGGCATTTTGTAGGTTATTGTATTATATATATTTGTCATTTCATCCAAGAAGAATTTCTTCCCAGTGAACAAACATAAAAACTTTTATTTTTTTTAACAGGTTAAGTAAAACTAGCTTGTACTTTCTAGTGCTGTGCAAATTGTTTTCAGTATATCAATTTTTAAGTTATTGGTACAAAACAGATGAATAAGAATAACTTAAACAATTTTTAAGTTATTGGTATCCTGAATCACATATGCCTTAAAAATCAGGTTTCGATTTCAACCCAACTGCAAGCACTGCTACCAAATGCAAGTCACACACACACACACACACACACACACACAAAACAAGTGAGTTACTATGAAAAAAATTTTAATGTTAAGAATTCTTCCAAACTCTAATTGAGATTGAGTGGGACACTGGACAGAGAAGAGCAATAATTATGAAAAACCCCAATTTGCTGACATTCAAATATATAAAACTGAACTGTACGTGAGGTGACCTTGAACTTCTGCACTACAATGAAAGTCTATGAGTGTCTGGAACTTACCTTCCCCAGTCAGGCTGGGAAATCGCTCACTCTGTGCGCGTGAACAGTCCCTCCATCACTATAAACGAAGACGACACAGGCCAGCAAGAGCCATTCGCTCCTCAACTCTCTCCCCACAGCTTCAGACAAGGACATTTGGTTCCTTCCTTTGCTGCACCAGAGATTGTCACCCCCCTTTAAGTGTTCTGTGCCTGAGCAGTCACCATGGCTGACCGGGGAGAATCCGCCCAACATTTTATTATGGTTTTTGGTCCATTTTTTTTCTCCAGTTGGGCTCGTAATTAAGTCCATCAGTTTATGAGTTTATTTTCCAGGGTGGAATTGCATATATGAGCATTTGTGGGGACCATAAACTAGGCTGTAAACTCCTGGTGGAGAAAACAATGTCAAAGTTGTTTAGTGCAAACTGTGTTAGAAACAGTTACTGGTTAGTTCTGTTGATGATAATTTTTGTGGCAGCAAAATCGTTTGTGTTGTTAAAGGAAATTTGTTAACTCTTTTTCTGGAGATGGACTGAAATCAATAACTGATGTTTGGTTTTTTTTTTTTATCATTTAAAATAACTGATGTTTTAACACTGCTCGATGTAAACTAAAGTTCAAGAAGTAAAATTGGTTCTTTTTCCTCTCATGAGAAAAGGTGACACTACTCATATGATCACTCAGATTTATGGCTTTACACGCAGACATTCTGTACTTTGATGCATTATTTTGAATGCATCACACCCCAAATTACTGTTTAATAGAATAGTTCTGGTGAGGAAAAAATGTTCCCTGGATACAACACACGTCAGCAATTGTTTAATTCACAGGAAAAGGCACTCTAAAGTTATTTCAACTATTTGTTCAGATGACTTTTGTCATGCTAATAATTTTTGACATGCTTGCTGTTATTTGTGGTGGTGGTAATAAGATTCTGGATGGCTTACCATGTGTCAGAAGCTGTGCTAACTACAAATAGATGAAGCAGATACATGGTTATTTTTCACAGGAGGACACTGAGGCCACGTTGAACATCTCACTGAAGTGTGCTGGGACTCAAAACAGCTGAGTATCTCTGAGCCAGAGCCCTTCGGCTAAGATAAAGTTTCTCAGTCTCAGCACGAGTGTAAGGGTGGCACTGGACACTGCACTTTAGTTTGATTATGGCACTGTATTTTAGTGTGGTTGGATTTGACAATATAATTTAGCTTAGGACATTTTAAAAGTCTCTCTCTCTCTCTCTCTCTCTGTCTCTCTCTCTCTCTCTCTCTCTCTCTCTCTGTCTCTCTCTCTCTCTCCCTCTCTCCCTTTTCTCTCCCTCTTCTTCCCACTGGCTTTTAATGACTTTGCTGTCCCAAATCTACAGGTTCCCCTTGGTACTGCTTTGATGGCTCTCTTTACACAGGGCTTAGAATACATACCTTGCTAATTGCAGGACAAATAGGATTAATAGCTCTGCTTTCTAAGGGTTTAATGAGTCTGTTTTCTCAAAACTGCAGGGCTGCCTCATAAATCTGTTTTATCACTTAGGGGGCTGACTTAGAAAGAGTTACAGCAGCTCTCAGCCATTTACTTGGGTAAGAACCAGAGACACTTGCCTGCAACAGAGACCCACAATAACCTCACCTCAGAGACAGACCAGGCCCTGAGAAGACACATTTTTTTCTTTTCCTCGGTTTAGGTGTGAAGAACAGGGTCTCTCCCTTTTCTTTGCTCTGCTTCTCCTTAGGTGCCTATCAAAGCTTTTCACTATGAGGAGATTGAGAAGATGGCCTTCGGACACGAGTCTGCCGTCGTCCCAGAATGCTGGTATTTTAAATGAACCTGCTTTTATTTCCATCAGCCCTGTCTCTCGGTTATTGCCTTTCTAGCAGCAAGCAGCCGGATCCTTAGCCTGGTGCAATGACTGACATTTTAGACTGGATAATTCTTAGTGGCAGGTCTGTTTTGTCCATTGTCAGATTTGTAATATCATCCCTAGGCTCTCTCCACTAGGTGCTTGTGGCACTCTGTCCTTTAACAAATCTTGGCAATAAATTAAAAAATATCCCCAGACATTGCCACACGTCTCCTGTGGGCAAAGTCACCTTGCTTGAGAATCACAGAGCTAAGTGCTTTAACTTGTTGAGACCTCAAGATCACAGTCTCAGAGAAAACTAGGTGTGATTAATTAATTATCCATGACTCTCATGGGCAAAGGGTAGCGCTGAAGAACCAAAGGGGTGTGAGAAGCTAAGGCACAAGCGTACCATGTATTTATTTACCTCAGTTTAATATCTTTTTGCATTGTGCCAATAGTTTTGCTTTACTGTAAATACTAAGTGACAAATTCTTTAGCTTAAATACAGACTGCATTAAAATATTTTTTATTCTAAAATTTCTTTCTGTGCACCACAGTGCTATACTCTAAAGAAATATATTGGTCTTGGCTTTGTCATCTCCCTTAACATAGTGGTATATATGTCTGCACACTTAAAATTTATATTTTTTTCTGTTCTCTGGTTGGTAATGCTTAGTTTTCAGTAGCTTGTGTTTCAGTGGAGTAGGTCTTAGGCCTTGCAATAACAACTTTCTTTTGTCCTGCTGTGGAACTCTATTTCTCAGTTCATATTTAATGTATATCAAATTATATCACTTCAAATGTAGTGCTCAGTGATTACAATATATCGTGTACTTTAAAATGATGAACTCACAGGGAAAGATCAATGCTATCAAAAGTAAGTGGTCAGAATTAAAATTTAGGGGTTCGAATCAAAAAGTTTATTGTGTTCTCGTTTCATTTCCCACAGAGACTCTACTACACAGGGCTTCTTACAGGTGCTATAGTTGAAACACAGGGTCTTACTTTATGGTTCGTGGTAAGAGGGACACTCAGAGCATGTAAATTTGGCTGCATCGACTGAACACTGGCAAATAATATATAATTTTAGGTTTAAAGTGATGATCCAGAACAAATTAGTTTTACACCCAGATACTTAGCTATGAAACTCCCAACTATTTTACTAAACATGTCTGGCACTTAATGAAAATCGTCTCATTTAAGCCTCACAATGACCAGGAAAATCATTTGTGTCGTGGTCATTTTTCAAAGCAAGAACCTGCAAAAATGACCCAGTGCAACAGTATTAGTACTAACAGCAGCTATCACTGTGAGAGTCCCTGATAACAAGCTTGAGGTAGGTTCTATTGTCACCACCACTTAACAGAGAGAAGCTAAATCACTTGCTCTGAGTCACAGAACCAGGAGTCCCAGGAGGACACCTGGCTTCAGAGTGGGGTCACTTGACCAGCCTCTACAACTTGCAGAAGAAAAACACAAAGATAAGTGTGAAAATAAATACCATATTTTTCCATGTATAAGATGACCCTACTTTTCTAACACAACATTAAGAAATCAATATTTTAAACAAAACTAAACGCAATTGATAGTTTTTTAAGTATTCAAATACTAAAGGCATACTTAGTAATTAGGTGATATTTTAAAGATACATCCCGGTAACTTGAACTTTGTAGAATAAAACATTCGTTTTTTATTTTCTGACATTTTTATGGGCGAGAGCTCAAAATATTATTCAGACATTAACCTTCACATCTATGCAATAATGGCCAAACATTACTGGCTCCAACGCAATGCTGTCAGAGTTCTAACTGGCTTGCTCAGCATCAGCTGTTCACGTCAGCGTTAACAAAGGCTAGTGATTGGAAGAAGCCTGTTTGCAGACACAAGGTATCAGCAGTTTCGCTCCACAATTAGGGGGCTCTCTCATCCCTAATTGCGTGTATAAGATGACCTCCAATTTTTGGTCTAACAGTTTTAGACATAAGTATCATCTTACACATGGAAAAACACGGTACCTCTTAGACCAGGACCCAGCCAGGAGTGCACACTTATTTAGAATGCCCTCTCACATGCCACATGCCAGGCCAAGGGAGGGCTGGCAGGTCCAGTGGGAGGACAAATGGAGCTTGAGCCCATGCCCTCCAATGCCTGACTTCAGCAAATTTTCCCCAAATCACCAGCCCCTGTGAGCTGATTGCTAGAGCCCTTATATGACCAGGGAAGGAACCTGGGCAAGTGAGGGGCCTGAAGCATCAGCTGAAGTAGCTGTAAGTCCAACCCTTCTCTTGGGGCTGGGAGGAATGTGCCTGGAAGACAGGTCCGAGCCTACTCTGAGTTGTTTAGTCCCTGGGGTTACATGGAAACTGCCAGTTGCTACCCACTACCTTTTGAGAACAGGGAGAAAAATAAAATTATTGAACATATCTAGAAATACATGCAGTCTTCAGGCTTACTAGAGACTGCCAGTTGTAGCAGGATACCTGCATGGGTGTTCTAGGACAGCAGACGTCCACACTTGCCTGTTTTCAAACAGGCCCAGAACCTGCAGTTCACCTGCTTCAGCACAAGGTGGCGTCGTTACTTCTCTAGAAAATTACTACTCGATTGTCCCGGAGGGTTGGGTTTCATACAGTCCTATTCAGGGCCTTGCAGAGGTCACTGTCCCCAGGCTCGCCACAACTCAGATGTCACCACATCTGTGCACTGGCATCACACCCTGTTCTCACAGGCACCTACTCCTGGCCACTCACTGCTGCATTGTAGATGTGTAGACAGGCATCTGCCCTCTGCTCTGCGATGTGAATGGCACTTAGTTTATTGTAGAAACTAGGGAGGACTGAAGTGCATCTGTCATCTTAGAATAGTCATTGTTTTTACTCTCATCTTTCTTTGGGACCCAAAATCATGAGCACTGCCATATTGTTTATTTGTTCCTGGGCTCATCGTTTGAGCCCCCTGAGCAGGGAGCAACCCAGGTGGACTGGGGCCGGGGTTCCTGGAAGAGGGCACCTCTCAGAAGGCCACCCTCGTGGTGAAGGCTAGCCAGGGCCTCCCAAGAAACAGGGGCCTTCAGAGCAGAGTGGGCAGCAAACTGTACACCCTGGAATGTGACACCCAAGTGTGACACCAGGACGATGTTCTGTAAAAGGGGTGCCAACTGCAAGGCCCTAACAGTTGCAGCTCCCAGGTAAAGTGCCCTTCAGATTGTGACGCCGCTGGCACAGGTACCCTTTGCAGGGAGGGGTGACCACAACCCTCCCAGAGAGAACCATACTCCCCCGTAACTAACTGGAGAGGGGCCTCAGGTAAGGAAGACGTCCAGCGAGCACCCCTAACAGGAGGCTCTGCCTGCGCAGTTACTGCGAGGCCGTCTCAGCCAGCACAGCGAGGACGCGCCCAGAACAAGAGATCAGCAGATTGAGAAAACTCTCTGGAGGAGGCAGTTTTGCTGTTTATGCCTTAGAATGAAAAGAGAAAACAGAGGGAAGGCCCATGAAGTTGTAGTTGGAGGAATTGGGAGAAAAAAAATTGCAGAAACTTCTATGACGGTAATAAAAGTGAAAGGGAGATGAGCAGACCTCTCACTGGTGAGAGCAGGAGAGGTAACATTTAACCTCGAAAGCACACACGTGGTGTGTTGGCAGCAAGACAACATGAGGGCCTGGGGGCTGCTCCTAGACACCCACAATTGTGCATTCTCAGAGCCTAAAAAGGAAAATTACTGTGACGTTTTAATAGTATGTCATTTTAGATGCACAAGCAAAGAGGACAGGGCTCATTAAGGCAGAAAACTGACCTTTCACTGAGGAACCTACTGGCCTGGGACCCACAATGGCAGCCCAGTTAGGAATAAGTGATCGAATCAGGCCGTGGGGTCACTCACTCTCGGTCCCTGGGCTTGTCAGTCCTGCCAGTCAGCCTTCTGAACAGGTTGGGTATACTATGTCACCCCCCTTTTTGTTTACCTAGGGTACCTGGAGAAACAGGGCAGGGCTATCAGACCTGGACACACACTGGGGCCTGCCTGGTTCTGCAGAGTCTGGGACAGGTGCAGTGTGGCCTTCCCATGCCCAAGGCCCTACACGTTAATGTTGACAGCACATTCCAGATGGCCAGAGAAAGCCCTCTGAGGGCAGATGTGGACCATACCATGAGGCTTCAGTCTGTGACCGCTGCTTTTTTTAAAGTAAATTTTAACTGACATGTAATATGCATACATGAACCTAAAAAAGCCATTTAAAACTTTTTAAAAAATGAAATATTATACAGTATTTGGGTATTTTCTGTTTTTAAATGTGACCTCAAAATAATTTTTTTCTTATGGTTTAAGTTAATTTTTAAAAATGACAACAGTCTGTTTTTAAAATGATAAAAGCAGTATCAACTCATTTTAGAGAAATCTGGAAATACAAGTATAAAGAATAGTAAGTAGATTATCAACACCTTTAAAGGTGGCCAGGTCTGGGCAATGGGGTGTCCATAAATACATCAAAAGGCCCCCAGACCCTGCACTGCACACTTCCCCACCTCCCCATAGAAAGGGTTCAGAAGGTCCAATCTCCACCAGCATCAAAGACACCAAGGGCAGAGACAGAAAGCTGACTTCTACAGTTGTCAC